>CM049408.1:29390000-29417500 GCA_026929865.2 Hyperoplus lanceolatus
CCCGTTCTCCCTGGGCTTCAGCTTGGCTCTGTGCTGGTGTCTGCTGGTCTGTGTCAGCCGCATCTACATGGGAATGCACTCTGTCCTGGTGAGTACACACACACACGCACGCACGCTCACACTCACTCACTCACTCACTCACTCACTCACTCACTCACTCACTCACTCACTCACTCTCTCTCTCTCTCTCTCTCTCTCTCTCTCTCTCTCTCTCTCTCTCCCTAGAACACTCCCTAGCCCATTACCCTAACCATAACCATCACAACTAAATGCCTAACCCCAACCCTTACACTAACCCTAACATAAACCTAATTCATACCTGAACCTTAAAACCTAGTGTTAACCCTTAAACAGCCCTTTAAAGGCCTGTCCTTAAAACCTAGTGTTAACCCTCAAACAGCCCTTTAAAGGCCTGTCCTTAAAACCTAGTGTTAACCCTCAAACAGCCCTTTAAAGGCCTGTCCTTATAACCTAGTGTTAACCCTCAAACAGCCCTTTAAAGGCCTGTCCTTAAAACCTAGTGTTAACCCTCAAACAGCCCTTTAAAGGCCTGTCCTTAAAACCTAGTGTCCTAAAACCTAGTGTTAACCCTCAAACAGCCCTTTAAAGGCCTGTCCTTAAAACCTAGTGTTAACCCTCAAACAGCCCTTTAAAGGCCTGTCCTTAAAACCTAGTGTTAACCCTCAAACAGCCCTTTAAAGGCCTGTCCTTAAAACCTACCTAGTGTTAACCCCTCAAACAGCCCTTTAAAGGCCTGTCCTTAAAACCTAGTGTTAACCCTCAAACAGCCCTTTAAAGGCCTGTCCTTAAAACCTAGTGTTAACCCTCAAACAGCCCTTTAAAGGCCTGTCCTTAAAACCTAGTGTTAACCCTCAAACAGCCCTTTAAAGGCCTGTCCTTAAAACCTAGTGTTAACCCTCAAACAGCCCTTTAAAGGCCTGTCCTTCCCCTAAAGGCCTGTCCTTATAACCTAGTGTTAACCCTCAAACAGCCCTTTAAAGGCCTGTCCTTATAACCTAGTGTTAACCCTCAAACAGCCCTTAAAGGCCTGTCCTACTAGTGTTACCCTCAAACACCCTTTAAAGGCCTGTCCTTATAACCTAGTGTTAACCCTCAAACAGCCCTTTAAAGGCCTGTCCTTAAAACCTAGTGTTAACCCTCAAACAGCCCTTTAAAGGCCTGTCCTTAAAACCTAGTGTTAACCCTCAAACAGCCCTTTAAAGGCCTGTCCTTAAAACCTAGTGTTAACCCTCAAACAGCCCTTTAAAGGCCTGTCCCAAAGTGAGAACCGGACAATTATCCTCCCTTTCCAATAATGTCTTCACTCTCGAGGTCTAAAACTGAAATTGGTTCTCAAAAAAATATTTTATAAGTACACACACACACACACACACACACACACACACACACACACACACACACACACAGACACACACACACACACACACACACACACACACACACACACACACACACACACACACACACACACACACACACACACACACACACACACACACACACACACACACACACACACACACACACACACACACACACTGCGGTGCCAGCCTTGCCACCTGCAGTGCCGGTCTGGTGTCAGGCCTTCTGTCTGAAGGTGATAGCTGTGACCTGTGGGAAACACTATCCGCCCAACAGTCACTTCAGCTCCAGAACTCAGCCGGTGTTGACTTCACTCAATCACTTGTGTAACTGTAGAAGCACAACACACACACACACACACACACACACACACACACACACACACACACACACACACACACACACACACACACACACACACACACACACACACACACATTTGATTTTCTCCAAGTGTATTAAGGCGTTAGTCAAATTTCTTTCAGTCGACCATTTTTGCTTACAGCTCTGGAAAAAAATTAATAGACCACTCCAAATGTTCAGTGTCTCTCGTTTTACTCTTTAGAGGCATATGTTTGAGTAGAATGAACATTTTGGTTTTATAATATAAACTACTGACAACATTTCTACCAAATTCACAATAAAACATATTGTCATTTAGAGCATTTTCAACAAGTAATGTAGAAATTAAGATTCAAGAAAAATCCAGACTGGTCTCTTAATTTCTTCCTGGGCTGTATATGGCAATAATGATATTATCGGCAATTAATTCAATATCGTGCATCTCTAATATTTATATATTATTTTATGACACATTAAAAACTACTCTATTTTACATATAAAACGTGTGCCTAAATTAAATGGGGCGACTGTGGCTCAGTTGGTAGAGCGGGTCGGCTGATGATCAAAGGGTTGGAGGTTCGATTCCTGCCCTGCCACTTGTGTCATGGTTGTTGTGTCCTTGGGCAAGACACTTCACCCAAATTGCCTAGTGTGAATGTCGATAGTAAGCCTGCTATCGGTGTATGAATATGTGTGTGAATGGTAACGTGGGAATGGGAACAGGTCTCCCTTGAAAAAGAGTCTCTGGTCTCAATGGGATTTACCTGTATAAATAAAGGTTAAAAAAAAAAAAAAAAAAAATCCTGATATGATTTTACCCGACAAAAACATGAATTACTTTATAAAGTCAATAAAAAAACTGCAGAACAAAAGGCGTCTCCTACTTCCCTGAAAACTCCATTGTCACTGTAATCTGTGATCTAACGTGACGTCAAGGGTTTCAAGTTTCCACATCAAACTAGCAACACACACACACACACACACACACACACACACACACACACACACACACACACACACAGACACACATCACGTTTGCATAACAGAACACACACACATCACGTTTGCATAACAGAACACAATCGGTTACAGGCGCGTTAAAGGTGTCACGCCTCGTTTCCACATACGTATGTCACTCGTGTACGTTTTACGGAAGGTGCTTCTCTTGTCCAACGGAAGGAAATCTCAAGAGAGTCTGGGCGTCCGTATCTCTGGCAATGCCTCAGCGATCGCGGGCAGTCTCACTTGTGTCATTAAACTAATAAATCTGACTGTATTTCATATCAAAAGGACACAGATGATGAAGTTATTTAATATTTTAGCAGAATAACATTCACTCTGATTCACAAAGTGTTCAAACTACATGAACAAGTACTTTTTAATCATCAAACTGACCTGAGTGGAAGGACATCGCATGTAAGCTAACCTAGCATGTAAGCTAACCTAGCAAAACTTCCATACGGTCTGTCCGTAATCCACGTAAAAAGTTCAGTTTTTTGAACGTATATAATACGGACACCGGACAGAAATATTCCGGAGGGGAGGAGTTTCGGAGGCAAACGGACATTACGGAGAATCACATAGGAATGAATGGACTTTTGGACGTATGCTTTTGGATCGTATACGAGAATGTACGTATGTGGAAACGAGGCGTTAAAGTCTATTCATCTATTGCAGCATGTCCGTCCTGGGAGAGGGATCCCTTACTCTGTCAACTCTCACTGAGGTTTCACAATTTTTCAAATCCCGATAAAGGGTTTTTACTGAAGAGTTTTTTCTCAGCCGAGCTAAGGGTTTAAGGGCAGAGAGATAGATAGACAGACAGATAGACAGATAGATAGATAGATAGATAGATAGATAGGTAGGTAGGTAGGTAGGGGCAGAGGGTGTCGTACTGTATGGAATGTAAAACCCACTGAGGCAAATGTCTATTTGTGATATTGGGCTGTACAAATAAAACTGATTTGATTTGATTTGATTAAAGTCAAATTGAAAGCTAGCACACAGGAACTTTATCCTTGTCTGTAAATTAATGTAAAAACAGCCTTTAATGGGGCTCAGGTGGTTGAGCGGGTCGGCCGATGATCAAAGGGTTGGAGGTTCGATCCCCGCCCTGCCACCTGTGTCATAGTTGTTGTGTCCTTGGGCAAGACACTTCACCCACCTTGCCTCATGTGAATGTCAATGGTTAGCCTGCTATCGGTGTATGAATGTGTGTGTGAATGGTAACGTGGGAAAGGAAAACAGGTCTCCCTTGAAAAAGAGTCTTCGGTCTCAATGGGATTTACCTGTATAAATAAAGGTTAGAAAAAATAAAAATTAATTTTTTTCCTTTCTTTTTTTGGAGTTAGTTGCCTTAAAATGTCCCAAACTGACCCTGCGTTCCAATCCCCATACTTCCCTACTATTTAGTATGCCAGAAAAAGATTTAGGATGTCCCAATACATGCACGTCAATTGTAGTATGCTGAAAATACATAAACGCCCCACTAACTCCAATACGATTTTGGAGTATTTGTCTTTATTCTTGACATTTCTCGACATAATGAAAAAAAAATCTTCCTTATCTGATTTGTTTTTCTCTCTCCTGTGTCCCTAAAACTCTTCTGTACTTTAGTATGTTGAGTAGTAAAAAGACTAAAACTCTTCTGTACTTTAGTATGTAGTGTAGTAAAAAGACTAAAACTCTTCTGTACTTTAGTATGTAGTGTAGTAAAAAGACTAAAACTCTTCTGTACTCTAGTATGTAGTGTAGTAAAAAGACTAAAACTCTTCTGTACTCTAGTATGTAGTGTAGTAAAAAGACTAAAACTCTTCTGTACTTTAGTATGTAGTGTAGTAAAAAGACTAAAACTCTTCTGTACTCTAGTATGTAGTGTAGTAAAAAGACTAAAACTCTTCTGTACTCTAGTATGTAGTGTAGTAAAAAGACTAAAACTCTTCTGTACTTTAGTATGTAGTGTAGTAAAAAGAAAAAGTGATTTGGAACGCAGGGTGATTTTTTTATTGTGTGAATAGCGGGCCGGGGTGTGAAACAGGATGCCCCTCCACCCACTTGATTTTTAAGCAGAAGCTGGAATCTGAACTTGAAGCCTCTAAACAATGGTTTTTCCTGCTTTAGAAATTGTTGAAAACACAACCCAAGCCACATCTGCCAGCACACACACACACACACACACACACACACACACACACACACACACACACACACACACACACACACACACACACACACACACACACACACACACACACACACACACACACACACACACACACACACACACACACACACACACACATCTGCGTGTACACCCAGAAGGGTTTGTTATTATTGAAGGAATGTGGCTGAGTTGAGGAGACTCTTCACACCCACTGTGTTCCTATACAGACAAACTTAACAGCCTTACACGTTATTATATACAGTGGGCGTCCTGGTGGAAATGCACCTGTTGGAAGACCAAGAAGAAGAAGAAGTACTATAGAATAAATAACTAAATACATCTTCACCTCATCACTTGATATTGTGGAAAGACTTGAGGCAGTGGTGGATGATGCCATCTTTAGTAACTATAGCTTCTTCAGATTCAGAATCCTTTATTGTCATTGTACAGTGTACAACGAAATTGTAGCAGCATCCCAGTATACACACTAAATATAGAACTAATAAAAAACTACTGCCACCATCACTTCTGTAAATTCTCCCAAAAGGATGGGTTAGCAAGGGAGCGTTGACATCTAGAATCTCACCACTAGATGACGTTAAATAATCGTATATTATGTTATATTATGTTATATTATATTATGTTTCTATGTTTATGTATCCAATAATGATGGATAAATCAATCATTCTTAGCGTTTTGTTTTAGTTAATTTTGTTTTACATGTACCACACAGTTCATAACGTCCTCAACATGTTCAGGCCTGTATCTATGAACACTCCGCCAACATTTTGTAAACGTCAGCATCTCACACTTTTGTGAACTAGGCCTATTCGTACGTGCAAAAACTTGCTCTCGCACTGTTCATTTAATTTTTTTAAACTGCTGTTCTCACGTTAGTCGATGTTTTGTAGAGAGAAGGGGTTTGGCCAGATGAGATCATTTTCCGCACAGTCAGCAAAATCAAAATCCAACAACCCCTGGAGCCCTACAGTGTTATAGAATACTTAAAAAAAACTGACACACACACACGCACACGCGCACACACACGCACACACACACACACACGCACACACACACACACACACACACACACACACACACACACACACACACACACACACACACACACACACACACACACACACACACACACACACGTCTCTGTGTGTGTGTGTGTGTGTGTGTGTGTGTGTGTGTGGTGGTGATGATTTTGGCCCATGAGTTATCGGGACATTAATCATTAAAACGGCTCCTACATATGTCTATCCACGCCCCCATCACATTAGAGGGGTACTAACCTTCTACACACACACACACGTACACGTACACACACACACACACTCACATTAGCACGGTAGTAATTTCCTTCTCCGGTGTATGATGTCAGTCCCTGGTTGGTATTAGGGACTGATGGATGGAGGCATGGTACCAGCAGACGTTGAGATACACTGGCTTCTTTCCCAGGTGTGTGTGCGTGTGTGTGTGTGCGTGTGTGTGTGTGTGTGTGTGTGTGTGTGTGTGTGTGTGTGTGTGTGTGTGTGTGTGTGTGTGCGTTTGCGTGTGTGTGCGTGTGTGTGTGTGTGCGTGTGTGTGTGTGTGTGTGTCTGTGTGTGCGTGTGTGTGCGTTTGCGTGTGTGTGCGTGTGTGTGTGTGTGCGTGTGTGTGCGTTTGCGTGTGTGTGCGTGTGTGTGTGTGCGTGTGTGTGCGTTTGCGTGTGTGTGCGTGTGTGTGTGTGTGCGTGCGTGTGTGTGTGTGCGTGTGTGTGTGTGTGCGTGCGTGTGTGTGTGTGCGTGTGTGTGTGTGTGCGTGCGTGTGTGTGTGTGTGTGTGTGTGTGTGCGTGTGTAAGCAGTTCTTCGGGGGAAAGTTTACTTTTGTTTGTAAAATGCAAATACAGTAGAAAATATTGAGCAACATCGATAGGATAGGATTTACTTTATTGATCCCCAATGGGGAAACTGGTTTGCCACCATAGTCTGTACAACATACAAAACAGGAATACAGTAACAACATAAAACAAGCATAGTCACAGGGGGAGTGTGGTCCACTACCACAGTAAAAATAGAAGGTTAAAAAAGGGAATACATAACAATATAACAATACTATGATGTGCAAATGAGCAATGTGCAGTAATACAATCAAATCAAATCAAATCAGCAGTCATGATTAAAAAGCCTAGCTGCTGCAGGAACAAAAGACCTCCTGAATCTCTCTGTAGAGCATCTCGGTAACAGGAGACGTTTGCTCCTGCCACTTCTAACAGAAGTGCAGTGCAGGGGGTGGTGTCATGTGAAAGGACAGTCCTAGCTTCCTCCTGATTCTCTGCTCCGTGATGATCTCCAGAGAATCAGGGCTCATACCAATAATGGATCCTGCCTTTTTTATCAGTTTGTTGACCCTGTTCCTGTCCTCTACTGTCAAGCTGCCACCCCAACAAACAACAGCATAAAAAAGGACACTTGCAACAATACCGTGATAAAAACATTAAGAAGTGATCTGCTGATTTCAAATGACCTGAGTTTCCTTAAAAAAAACAATCTGGACTGGGCCTTTTTAAAAATGACACTGGTGTTCAATTTCCAGTCAAGTGTACTGTCCAGATGTACACCAAGATATTTGTACGGGGACCACCCCAACTGACTGTCCCCTAATGAGGATGGGGGTTGCCTGTGCTTTTTCTTTCTAAAATCAATAATGAGCTCCTTCGTCTTATCAATATTAAGAATCAGGTGGGCTTCCTCACACCAACTGACAAAGCTATCAACTTCTGTTTGGTAAGCCGTATTGGCATCTTTAGTTATATAGCCAACTAGGGCAGAGTCATCCGAAAATTTTTGTAAATGACAAAGTTCACTGCTGTGCCTGTGGTCAGAGGTGTACATAGAAAATAAAAACGGAGATAGAACCGTACCTTGTGGGGCCCCAGTATTTGTGGTAATAATGCCAGAGCTAGTACCATGAAGCCGTACAAACTGGGGTCTACTAGTGAGGTAGTCTGTGACCCATGCAACAGTGGAGCTGTTGATCCACAGAGGAAGTTAGAGGAGGAAGTAACAGTTGAACAACTTCTTTCTTCTGTGTGTGTGTGTGTGTGTGTGTTTGAGATTGTGTGTGTGTGTGTGTGTGTGTGTGTGTGTGTGTGTGTGTGTGTGTGTGTTTGAGATTGTGTGTGTGTGTGTGTGTGAGGTTAATAATTTCACATCAGAGAGTTTTCTTTCTGTGACTGACTGTAGGCAGAGTCACGGCTTAGAGCTTTCACCTCCGTAACCACTCAAGCATCTGTCAACACGACCCGCTGCTCCAGAAAATATGACTGTGGCTGTGTTCGGAAAGCCCTACTAACGTCCTCCCTCCTACATACTCAACATGTATATACTACATACTAAAAGCCCTACTAACGTCCCCCCTCCTACATACTCAACATGTATATACTACATACTAAAAGCCCTACTAACGTCCTCCCTCCTACATACTCAACATGTATATACTACATACTAAAAGCCCTACTAACGTCCCCCCTCCTACATACTCAACATGTATATACTACATATAAACCCTACAACCCCCCCCCTCCTACATACTCAACATTATTACTACACAAAGCCCTACTAACGTCCCTCCCTCCTACATACTCAACATGTGTATACTATACTGAAAGCCCTACTAACGTCCTCCCTCCTACATACTCAACATCCCCCGTATATACTACATACTAAAAGCCCTACTAACATCCTCCCTCCTACATACTCAACAATGTAAAACCCACACCCAAAAACCCCCCCAACCCCCCCCCCCTACATACTCAACATGTATATACTACATACTAAAAGCCCTACTAACGTCCCCCTCCTACATACTCAACATGTATATACTACATACTAAAAGCCCTACTAACGTCCTCCCTCCTACATACTCAACATGTATATACTACATACT
This sequence comes from Hyperoplus lanceolatus, assembly GCA_026929865.2. Lineage (NCBI taxonomy): Eukaryota > Metazoa > Chordata > Actinopteri > Uranoscopiformes > Ammodytidae > Hyperoplus > Hyperoplus lanceolatus. Next base: position 29,398,823 of record CM049408.1, read on the forward strand.
AAAAGCCCTACTAACGTCCTCCCTCCTACATACTCAACATGTATATACATACTAAAAGCCCTACTAACGTCCCCCTCCTACATACTCAACATGTATATACTACATACTAAAAGCCCTACTAACGTCCTCCCTCCTACATACTCAACATGTATATACATACTAAAAGCCCTACTAACGTCCCCCCTCCTACATACTCAACATGTATATACTACATACTGAAAGCCCTACTAACGTCCTCCCTCCTACATACTCAACATGTATATACTACATACTGAAAGCCCTACTAACGTCCTCCCTCCTACATACTCAACATGTATATACTACATACTGTCTACTTAAAGATCGATTGTGTATGCGAGGTGCGTCGAAACATTCACACTGAAGTACAACCAGTCCTGTGTATGTGCAGGAAATGCATAATAAAAAATAAAAAATCCTTTGAAGAGACCAAATGCATTGTGGGGCGGTTGAGTATAGGAAAAGTATCCAAACGATTCATACACAAAATCTTCCCGGAAGTTAGTACTCATCCGGGCATTTTTCGCCTACCCAAACTCGCATACACAATCGTCACATACTCAAATTGACGTCAAAATGAGTATGAGTAGGTCACGTTAGTATGGCTTTCTGAACACAGCCTGTTTCTTCCTTAGATAAAAGATAGAAAAAAGGTATTTAAAGGTGCAGTGTGTAGAATTTATTGGCATTTTTCAGAACAGACTTGGTAAAAATGGAACATAATATTCATAAGTATGTTTTCATAAGTGTATAACCACTTGTAGATAAAAGTTATTTCTTTCATGACCTTAGAATGAGCCTTTTCTGTCTACATAGGAGCGGGGCGCTGAGGCCGCCATGTTGCACCGCCATGTTTCTACAGCAGCTCAGAACGGACAAACTTAACGGCCTTACACTTTTTTATATATAGTGGGCGTCCTGGGGAAATGCACCTGTTGGAAGACCAAGAAGAACCAAGAAGTACTATAGAATAAATAACTAAATACATCTTCACCTCATCACTTGATATTGTGGAAAGACTTGAGGCAGTGGTGGATGATGCCATCTTTAGTAACTATAGCTTCTTGTCCTTGAAGGCCACCGTAGCTTCTGTAAATTCTCCCCAAAGGGTCAGCGTTTAGCAAGGAAGCGTTGCAATCTAGAACTTTCACCACTAGATGCCACTAAATATTCCGTTATTACACACACGCACCTTTTAAGATGATGAATTAATTCAGCAGTTAACCTGAGGCATTCTTCATTTATCCAGATTCAAGTTCAGACCTGCACCAAACCTGATGCTTCACTAATCCAAGTCCGTTTATTTAACTTTTATTTATCCTGGAGAGACCAATTGAGGGGTGACCCTCATTTACAATGACGTCGAGTAAATAAATTCCAAGGAAAAACAACAATACATACACAATATTCAATGCAAATACATCAAATACACAACAACAGGTGAAGAGAAAAACAATTGAAACATTTACACGGTGGTGAAGAGTGGCAGCAATTAAAATGAAATGGGTGAAAGTACAATATAGCCTAATTAAAACAGTTACAGGTAGAGTTTGGCAGATTTAAGATAGTTTGTTTAAATTGATTAAAGGATATGAAGGTATTTAGTTTAATTTGTTGCTGTAAGTTGTTCCAGGAGTCGGGGGCACTGAAGCCAAAAGCTGTCTTTCCCAGCTCAGACCGGGCTTGTGGGACATAAAGCATGAGCATGTCAGTGGAGCGGGTCTGATAAAGCCCATCTGAAATTTGCAACATTTCTGTTAAATAACGAGGAAGCTTCCCGGTCAAGGCTTTGTAAATAAAAACATTTTGGCCATAATTGGTTTTATTCTGAGCTACATGCTAAGTTTGGTCACGTTATTCACATTTTACTGTAAATAAAAATATGCCAATGTGCATAACGTCTCTCTTTAAGGGAGGACCACCCAACCTTTTCATATAAAATTTAATGAGTAAATTAAAGTAAATGAGTTTAATGAGTAACACGATCGCCTCAGAGGGAGTTTATTACTGTGATTAGGGGTTTAATCACAGTATTTGTGTGTGTGTGTGTGTGTGTGTGTGTGTGTGTGTGTGTGTGTGTGTGTGTGTGTGTGCAAAAAATCCGACCCGTGGACCTTTACTGCAGGTCATCTCCCCCCTCTCTCTCTCTCTCTCTCTCTCTCTCTCTCTCTCTCTCTCTCTCTCTCTCTCCCCTCCCCATTTCAACTATTTGCTATCTAATAAAGCTTGAAAATGCCCAAAGATAATCTTAAAAAAAAAAAAAAAGTTCTTCATAGTAGCCGTTTAAATATAAAAACAAACTCTGGATTAAACGTATAAATAAAGTCTGGGCACAAGGTCAGTAACATCTGTTGTTGTTCTTCCGGCTCTAACATTTCAAAGTCCCTTTTCCCGGAGTTTACAGAAGTTCACTGACTAATCTTCCTAGTTAATCTTTCACTAAAATACTGGAGATTATCTCTGTCCACCAACGGCTTGGTCATAAAGTGTGTGTGTGTGTGTGTGTGTGTGTGTGTGTGTGTGTGTGTGAGAGAGATAGTGTGCCCTTAATTCCTTTCAAGGGGCTTTCATACCGTTCAATCAATCTATATCCTTTATTTAACCAGGTAACATTCATTGAGATTAAAATCTCTTTTTCAAGAATGACCTTTAGCCAAGAAGGCAGCACCATGATACAATAAGAACAATCAACCACAATTCTCATACACCGCATTCAACGTCAGGTAAAGTACAATACAAGATCAGGGACAAGACTATATGAAGATTGAAATGAGTACAGTTAAAAATTAAATAAATAAACTGGTGTCAGATGAATGAATAAACCCGGCCGTTATCAGAAAATAGCTTTACAAACAATTGCATTGACCAAGAGAACTATCTTCTCTGTCCTTCAGGATTCCTTTGAATTCTCCCAAGGTGACCAGCTCCGGCAGCTTCAGCTGCTTTTGCACAGTGTTCCAGGCAGAAGGCGCAGCATATTTAAAGGCCTTTTTCCCTAACTCAGTTCTGGCTCTGGGTACCAACATCTGTAACACATCCCTAGAACGCAAACCATAGCTACATTTGTTTGTGGACATACCGTTTCCGGTACTCAAACCTAATTTTGAACCAGCCGACGAGTTCAGAGCTAAAAATAAATTGGTTCTCAACCTGATAAGATGGTTCTAAATTGGAACCAAATGTTCCTTTTAGAACCCTGAGGTCATAAAGGGCCGTGTCTAATGTGTGAAGACGAGGCAAGTCCAGTGAGGGTCCTTAGGCAAGATGCTTAATCCTAACTGCCCAGTTAAGGGCTTTCTCACCACAAACGGACTGCACCAGAGTTAGTTTAGAAGTGTACCGAAACATCATCTTTAAAGGTGCAGTGTGTAATATGACATCATCAAGAAAGTTCTACAAAGTTCTAGAATGCAACGCTCCCTGGGTAACCCCAACCCTTTAGAATAATAACAGAGGATACAGTGGCCTTCAAGGACAAGAACATTTAAACAATGCACCTGATGACATTCCAACTATGACACTTTCAAGATGGCGGCACTAGGCCTTGGTCCAAAATATGCAGAAATATGGACATATATGAGACCCTTTCTAAGGGAAAAAATAATAATTCAAAACATTTTTTTCAGCTATTATGCACTAAATTAAATGTACTTATGGATATTATAATTACTTTCTACAAAATCTGCTAGGAAATAAAACCCAAAATTCTACACACTGCAGCTTTAACAAGGTCTCGGCTTGTTCGGTGCTTATTGGTGCCGAATCCGATTACTGTGTTCTCACCCGCACAGACCACAGCAAAGGTGGTAACAAAGTGGAGTTTGTTTTAAAGCCAACGAGGCAGGTGGGTAAGCGCCCCTGGTCTTGACTTGGTCTCAACCCCCGAAAGTCTTGGTCTGCTTGTCTCGTTCTCATTCTCGATTTTTGGTTTCTGTTTAGGTGGTCTCGACTACAACACTGTTAAATATTATAATGCGAGGGAGCGCCCTTAGCTCAGTTGGTAGGGCGCCCCCCCATGGGCCTCGGCCAGCAGCAGACCCGGGTTCAATTCCAGCCCGCGGTCGTTCTCTGCATGTCACTCCCCTCTCTGCCCCATTTCAACTCTGTCTCTGCACTATCAATAAAGCATAAAAATGCAAAAAAAAATATCTTAAAAAAAAAATTATAATGCGCTATTGTTCAAAGCTTTTTAAGCGCTTTGAGTGCGAGAAAGGCACTATAAAAATCAAATATATTATTATTATTATTATTATTATTATTATAAACCTGGTCTCAGGCAAGTCCTGGACCTACAAGAAGCATTTCTCCTTTCTGCAAGTTGTCGTCATTTTTATTCATGACATGATGATATCCATGTGTCTATCATGTCTGTGCATTCAGATTTGAGTTCTTCTGACTCACAATTCACCACTGGCAGTAGCTTGATGTTGGATGGTAAATCCTTATCCACCACATGAGCTCCGGTTGTTTCAAACGGTGATCTCAGAAACACAACATTTGGGTTGAGACTTCAGGGCTGTAGTTCTGTGGAATGAATCAGCCAGCGTTGCCATGTCCTCTTTTTTATCAGCGACTTTTCGGCTTGTTTTTATAGGCCGGGTTTGCTTGATTATTTCACGAGATCTGGCAACACTGCTGATAAAACAGTCAGATTTCTGTCAGGACACACACACACACACACACACACAGTTAGAGACACACACACACACACACACACACACACACACACACACACTGTTAGAGACACACGCACAGACACACACACACACACACACACACACACACACACACACACACACACACACACACACACACGCACACAGTTTGCAGTAGTGTTGTGTTTGAGGGAGTGGAGCCTAAAAACACATGGTGAGACATTTAGTCACTTAGTCATTTAGCAGTGTCTGCTCTGCCAGAGACACACACACACACACACACACACACACACACACACACACACACACACACACACACACACACACACACACACACACACACGTAGTCTGCTGGACTCTTAATGTGTTCTGGAAATCATCACGCCCAATCAAAGTACTTCCCATTCCTTTGTTCTCAGGGAAAGAGAATGTTCTGCTACTGACGAAGTTGTTGACAGCTCCAAATCTCTTGACCAGACACTGGGTTATTTCACTAAGATTTTGGGTGTTTTTGGGGGTCCATTTTAATTAAATTTTTTATAATAATAATTAATAATTGATAGGTTTTATATAGCGCTTTATTGCCTAGGCACTCAGAGACGCTTTACAGGGTTCCTGGTTCAATTCGTTCACACACAGTCATACCGGTGGTGGTAAACTACCATAGTAGCCACAGCTGCCCTGGGGCAGACTGACGGAAGCGTGGCTGCCATTCACCGCCTACGGCCCCTCCGACCACCACCTCAGACATACAGCAATCATACACATTCACACCAGGCAAGGTGGGTGAAGTGTCTTGCCCAAGGACACAACAACCATGACACAGGTGGCCGGGCGGGGATCGAACCGCCAACCCGCTTAGCCCCATAATATTTATTTATAATGAAAGAGTAATTTATTTATTTTTAGGCATTTTTCTTTTTCTTTTTTAGTTTTGTAGAGATGAAATGTGTCAGAGAGGGGAATGACATGCAGAGAACGACCCGGGCTGGATTCTAACCCGGGTCTGCTGTGAAGAGGACAGACAGACAGACAGACAGACAGACAGACAGACAGACAGACAGACAGACAGACAGACAGACAGACAGACAGACAGAGAGGGGAATGACATGCAGAGAACGACCCGGGCTGGTTTTGGAGTTTTAGTTTTATCCTTACATTTTTTTTGTGAAGACAGTTGCGTTGAAAATGTGAGTTTTCCTTACCTTTTTAATGTTTACAGTGTTTGCAGTGGAGTGTGTGCTGGTGACATACAGTAAGCTCTGTTGGCGAATGACCCACAACATCGATATTTTAACAGTAACAGGACCTTTTGGTTTCCATCCAGCTGGGCTAACCTACTGCTGACGCGTGTGTGTGTGTGTGTGTGTGTGTGTGTGTGTGTGTGTGTGTGTGTGTGTGTGTGTGTGTGTGTGCGTGTGCGTGCGTGTGCGTGTGGTCACCATTTAAGCCTCATTGCTTTCTCATCCGGGGCAACTAGGTAAGGGATAATGTAGAGCGAACGGGTCAAGCTGAAGGGTCAAGCTGAACAAGAGCCTTCCGCTGCGCGTCGGACTCCTGTTCAGCTTGTTGGTCTTTATTTCTCGCGAGTGACCCGTTCGCTCTACATTATCCCGCTTATTACATGGCTACAAACTAAATTAATGACTCCCAGAACGTCCTTCCTAGCAACGGTTACTAGGCTATTTGTTGTAGTGTACGTTGAATTGCACGTTTCCGTTGATGGTGAAGTTGGAAAGAGAGAAAGGGACGTCATGCGGGACATTAAGTGTCTCGTCTCTGGTTTCCTCCTGCTGTGGCGCTGCAGCGGGCACATCTGTGAACACATTGTTTACTGTTAGGCTACAACTTGTAAAGCAATAACGATATGAGACTACTATCTGTTTAAAGAGAGCGGCTAACCTGATCTGTTGTCGTTTCCCGATATGATATTGCTCCACTTCTCCCGGTCTGTGCTGCTGGGCGTCCAGTAGCTCTTCAAGCTGCTCTCACACCTGTGTCCCCTTACTGACATAATCTCCCTGCTCCCGAGGCCAGCCTGAGAGAGGAGCTGGACAGCGGTGCTCCTCAAGCTGTGGTTTGTATAGCGCTGTAGTCCGGCGGCCACACTGATTTTTGGCAACATCTGCCCGAGGAAGTTGTGCCCCATCGGCTCAAGAGAATACCACGCTTGCTGTGTGTTGAGGAGCAGCTGATCTTTCTTTAGCGGGTGCAGGTAAAAGGCCGTGGCATCAGGGGGGCAGAGGGACAAATATTTTTTAAAACTGGCAACGGGGCAATTGGGATTTCCCGGCTCTGCTGATATGTGTCCTCTGTTGTTTTGCTGGCAAGGGTCCCTTGAATCCTTATGGTGTTTTGTTTCTGCGTTGCTGGAGAGCGTGGCGTATTCGTTGCTGGAGAGCGTGGCGTATTCGTTGCTGGAGAGCGTGGCGTATTCGTTGCTGGAGAGCGTGGCGTATTCGTTGCCCTTCTCGTCTGTTTTTAAGTTGAAGGAATTCCGTGTCAGGTCTCCGTTTCCCTCATGTCCGCGTCGTGCCAGGAGGAGTTGGATATCGAACCACACTTTGCAGACAAGTCCGATGGCTGTGTTTGGGGACAACACTTCAGAGCCCCTGAGTTGCTGCAGGTCCGCTTGTGACAGGGCGGGGTGGTGCTGGCTGACATCCTTTCCAGTTTTGCGGATTTTTTTCCAGTTTTGCGGACAACTGATTTAAAGACTTCGTTACTGGACTTGAATGATTGCGAATTAATAATGTCATGATTAGAAAAGTAACTGCATACCCCAGCCAGGGCAATGGAACTGGCTCCAGAGGAGCTGTTGCCCTCAGGGCAATGGAACTGGCTACAGAGCTGTTGCCATCACTTTTTTGTACAGACGGGTAGAAAGAGCGCAGGAGGCTGTTCAGGTGTTCCGCCCCGTACGCTTCAAGGTTTTTTGACCCATCGTTTTCATTAAGCCAATCTTTGAAGGTAGTCATGGCTCATGCCGTATTTCTTTTAGTGTTAATTTCATGGCGATCCTCCTCTCCCTGGCTCAGTTCTTGTTCGTCCAGCTGCTTGTGTCGTTTGTGTCTCTGCTTTTCTGGTGACTGTTTCTCCCTCAGCCAAGTCTCCAATGTGCCGTCCTCTCCCAAAATATTGAAATTTAGTTTAGGAAACAATTCCATTTTAAATAAAAGTGTATAGCCTATTTCCAAAACGTCAACGGAGGTTGAGAGCGGTTGTGAAGACGCCGGTCAGAACGTCACTATAGCTACAATATTTCCTATTCATAGCAACGGTCACCCTTGACAGCGGTCTGTCTTGCTGGAAATAACAGACCTGTAGAATGCTGTGATTTACATAGGATTCTCAAAGTGCCATGTAATAAATGCTGATAACACACTTACTGTTAGGTCCTGGAACAAAGTAAATACAGTGCTCGCTTGACAATACAAGTTTTAGTTTTGTAAGACCTTTTTATAACAAGCCTTTAATATCTACATATGGGAGCGGGGGGGAAATGCACCTGTTGGAAGTAGAAGAAGAAGAAGTACTATAGAATAAATAACTAAATACATCTTCACCTCATCACTTGATATTGTGGAAAGACTTGAGGCAGTGGTGGATGATGCCATCTTTAGTAACTATAGCTTCTTGTCCTTTAAGAAAAATGTATTTTGTTTCCTGCCAAGCTAGAAAGTTTCAAGACATTTATTACCTCTGGTCTGGATTTTATTAATATGCAACACACACAACTCTTCTTCTGTGGTGGATGAGTTCAGGTAGGAGTTAAATCCACTCGTACAGTAAACACAAGGAAGTGACTGTCAGTTTGGAATAATAAATAAACTTCCCTGATGACCTTTGTGTGTGTGTGTGTGTGTGTGTCCAGTGTCAGTGTGTGTGTGTGTGTGAGTCCAGTGTGTGTCTGTGTGTGTGTGTGTGTGTGAGTCCAGTGTGTGTGTGTGTGAGTCAGTCCCATGCTGAGATCGCTAAGTCTCTCTTTCCTGTTCAACTCTCTTCAACTTCCTCCACACACACACGCACACACACACACACACACACAAAAACACACACACACAAACACTCCACTAATAAATATGACTACATCGCAAAAATAGTCCTTATCTGAAACATTTACTGGATGTTTTATTTGCTGTTTCAGTGTCTGACTTCCTATCTGTCTCGATGTGTTCTATCCTTAATGCGTTAGCGCCGACAGCCCTGATAAAAAATGTGTCATGCCCTTTGATTCATAAGGCTCATTCTAAGGTTATCAGTTATTATTATACATTTACCGGATGCTTAACTGTTGTCCATCAGCAAAAAATACAGATACACTAATATAATTGTTTTTTATATATAGTTCATTGTAGGAGCAAAAATCATCTTACTGTTATTGTTCAAATTTACAGCACCCTACACATTTTTTTTTGTGCAAACAATTAAAGGTGCAGTGTGTAATATGACATCATCAAGAAAGTTCTACAAAGTTCTAGAATGCAACGCTCCCTGGGTAACCCCACCCCTTTAGAATAATAACAGAAGCTACAGTGGCCTTCAAGGACAAGAACAATTCTAAATTTTAAACAATGCACCTGATGACATTCCAACTATGACACTTTCAAGATGGCGGCACTAGGCCTTGGTCCAAAATATGGAGAAATATGGACATATATGAGACCCTTTCCAAGGGAAAAATAAATAATTTAATAAAAAAAATCAGCTATTATGCACTAAATTAAATGTACTTATGGATATTATAATTACTTTCTACAAAATCTGCTAGGAAATAAAACCCAAAATTCTACACACTGCAGCTTTAAAAGAAAATATAAAAATATAAATAAAGAAGATAACTAAAATTGAAGGAGAAGAAACAGTTATAAACATTCATATAAAAATAAAATAAAATAGACAAATAAATAATAAAAAAATAAAATAAAAAATAAACATTATTATGTAACAAAATATCTTCCTTTATACAGCAGTTGGTTCTGACCGAGTGATTTGATTGGACGAGAGACATTCCATGCGTTCTGAAGCAGCCCTGATATGAGCGTCCAACAACACTCCAATCTGTTCTGTTCTGAATTATCCATTAACGATTAGAAGAAGCCTTGTGTATCTGCTGCTGACTGCTGGACTGAGACAACGTTGATCCTTTTCTATACTTTTATCATATATATATATATTTTTTTTAACCTTTATTTCTACAGGTAAATCCCATTGAGTCCGAAGACTCTTTTACAAGGGAGACCTGTTTTCCTTTCCCACGTTACCATTCACACACCCATTCATACACCGATAGCAGCAGGCTAACTATCGACATTCACACGAGGCAAGGTGGGTGAAGTGTCTTGCCCAAGGACACAACAACTATGACACAGGTGGCAGGGCGGGAATCAAACCTCCAACCCTTTGATCATCGGCCGACCCGCTCTACCAACTGAGCCACAGTCGTCCCATATACAATCTATGGTGGAAGCACACACATTGCATTCTACCAAGTCTGCTGTGCTTATCCGATACATTCTACACACTGCGCCTTTAATCTACCTTTATCTGACCTCTCACTAATGCATTCTGGGTAATAAGGTTGAGATAAGATCAGAGAAGATAACATAGAACTTTGTTCACACCGTTTATACAATCTACTAAAGTCCTTGGTTGCAGCAGACCTGGGTTTGAATCCAGCTTGGGCCCTTTACTGCACGTCTGTCTGTCTGTCTCTCTCTCTCTCTCTCTGTCTGTCTCTCTGTCTGTATGTCTTTCTCGCTCTCTCTCTCTCTCTCTCTTTCTCTCTGTCTGTCTCTCTGTCTGTATGTCTTTCTCGCTCTCTGTCTGTCTCTCTCTGTCTGTCTGTCTGTCTGTCTGTCTGTCTGTCTGTCTGTCTCTCTCTCTCTCTCTCTCTGTCTGTCTGTCTGTCTGTCTGTCTGTCTGTCTGTCTGTCTGTCTGTCTGTCTGTCTGCCTCGCTCTCTCTCAAGAAAATATCTAAAAAAAAACACAATATCTCCTTCATAATATTTAACATGATATCAAAGTTAAAAGTACTGATTGCACATACAGTAGAAATTAATTAAACAGTCATATAAAAACACCCCCTATCTCTCCCTCCCTCCCTTCCTCCCTCCTTCCCTCCCTTCCTACCTCCCTCCCTCCCTTCCTCCTTCCCTCCCTTCCTCCCTGCCTCCCTCCCTCCCTCTCAATTCAATTCAATTCAAAAACTTTATTGGCATGACTATTGTGGTAAACTGTGTTGAAAAATCTGTCTCTCCTGCAGGATGCATTGTGGGTATCGTAGTCTTATAAAACACACTAACATTAACCCACCTCTCTCTCTCTCTCTCTCTCTCTCTCTTCTTTCTCTCTCACTCCCCCTGTTTATATCTATGTAACTCTCTGTCTCCTGCAGGATGCATTATGGGTAACACTAACAACTCCCCCCCTCCCCCCCTCTCTCTCTCTCCCTCTCTCTCTCTCCGTCTTCCAGGATGTGATAGTGGGCGTTCTCTACAGCGTTCTCATCCTCCTCGTCTTCCTGCCTCCCTCTCTCTCTCTCTCTCTCTCTCTCCCTCTCTCTCTCTCTCTCCTCTCTCTCTCTCTCTCTCTCTCTCTCTCTCTCTCTCCCTCCCCCTGCTCTCTCTTTCAGGATGCATTGTGGGTAACGTAGTCTCTCCCTCTCTCTCTCTCTCTCTCTCTCCCTCTCTCTCTCTCTCTCTCCCTCCCTCCCCCTGCTCTCTCTTTCAGGATGCATTGTGGGTAACGTAGTCTCTCTCTCTCTCTCTCTCTCTCCCTCCCTCCCTCCCCCCGCTCTCTCTTTCAGGATGCATTGTGGGTAACGTAGTCTCTCTCTCTCTCTCCCTCCCTCCCTCCCTCCCCCCCTCCCCCTGCTCTCTCTTTCAGGATGCATTGTGGGTAATGTAGTCTCTCTCTCTCTCTCTCTCTCCCTCCCTCCCCCTGCTCTCTCTTTCAGGATGCATTGTGGGTAACGTAGTCTCTCTCTCTCTCTCTCTCTCTCCCTCTCTCTCTCTCTCTCCCTCCCTCCCTCCCCCCTGCTCTCTCTTTCAGGATGCATTGTGGGTAACGTAGTCTCTCTCTCTCTCTGTCTTCCAGGATGTGATAGTGGGCGTTCTCTACAGCGTTCTCATCCTCCTCGTCTTCCTGCCTTGCCTCGACCACATCGACGGCTTCAACCTCTCGTGTGGCTACGCTCCCGTGCTAATCATCGCCCTCCACCTGGGCCTCGGTCTCTTCTCTTTCACCCTGGACACGTGGAGCACATCCCGGGGAGACACCGCTCAAATCCTGGGTACCGGCGCGGGCGTAGCATTAGCTTCCCACGTGAACTACATGCTAGACCTACTACCGGACCCCACTAGCGACCAACTCCCACTCACTATGCCCACACTCACGGCTAGCTTGGTGTTAGCTGCCGTGCTACGTTTTATCATTGGCGTTGTAGTGTTAGTGGCTACGCGGGCGCTAATGAAAGCTGTTACCATCCCGCTAGTGTGTAGAGTATTTGGGATTCCTTGCGATGATGTTAGGAAAGCAAGGCAGCACATGGAAGTGGAGCTGCCCTATCGATACATTGTCTACGGCACGGTCGGTTTCTGCGTGCTATTCTTAGTGCCGCAGCTTTTCAGCTACTTAGGCCTTTCCTGATTGGATCGTGCACTCACTCACTCACTCACTCACTGAACCTTTAAAATGTTGTTTTTTTTTTTTTTTTTGGGCGACTGTGGCTCAGTTGGTAGAGCGGGTCGGCCGATGATGATGATCAAAGGGTTGGAGGTTCGATCCCCGCCCTGCCACCTGTGTCATAGTTGTTGTGTCCTTGGGCAAGACACTGCCCAAGGACAGAGACCTTGCCTCGTGTAAATGTCGATAGTTAGCCTGCTATCGGTGTATGAATGTGTGTGTGAATGGTAACGTGTAAATGGGAACAGGTCTCCCTTGTAAAAGAGTCTTCGGTCTCAATGGGATAACAAAAAAAACCATCTAGGACCCTTGTTTTGGGCACTAAACTGAAGTAAAACCCGGACACTGATTTGTACTCCGACACGTTTTAATTATTATTTTATTTTTTAAGTTTGGGTTCAAAAGGAGGAACTAGTAGCAACTTTTCACAGGTTTTTTTCAAAGATTTTTTTAAAGGTCTCGAAAATCTTCCTGCTCTGTTCTTTAGTTTCATTTAAAATCAAATCCAAACCATCCTCTACTTCTACCAGTTCTACCTATCACACAGTGGCCTCTGGACGACTGAAAAACGCCACTCACTCGCTACTAAGAAACTACTTAGTAAGTATCTTAATAGTAATGTGTGATCTTCCTCTCAAGGCAATAAGATCGCTCTTCTGATTTTCTACTTTCTTATCATCGTTTATATTGATGGAGATTCCTGTGTTTTTATCGCTACTCTGACTGAAATCAGACCGTTTCAACAGCGTCTGATCAAAGCACATTTTATATTTGTTCCTTAAAGGACTCTTTCCACTCTGCTGCGAGCTTCTAATACTAACCAGATAAAAGTAGAATATTTGAATTATCTGGTTCAGCCCTACTGCTCTGTTTTCGACTATTTCTGTCTTTAATCAGACTAAGGGATAGTGATCGTCTAGTTTCTCTGAGATCGTTTGCGTTTCCTGAGAGGAAGCAAAGACCCACACTGGGCACATACTGTACGACCACTAAGGAAGGGAGGAAGCTAACCCTGCGTTCCATTGCCCATACTATCTACTATTTAGTATGGTAGAAAAATGATTTAGGATGTCCCGATCCTTGTGGCCAGATTAAGGATGGTTAGAAATTCCTGGATGTCTACTACATCTGGCCGAGATTTTGAGTTTTGAAAACTGCATCCTATTTGGGCGATTCTGACCCATAATCCAGTGCGCACATGAAGTGACGTCACATCGACGGAGCCTCCATATGAAAACAAACGGGGATGCGACGGATATAAAAGCAAGAGGAAATCAATAAGTAAAAATATGTCCCAATAGTATGCCTACTGCATCCTAACTAGATAATTTTTGTGGACAGATGTAGTATGTAGAATAGAAAAAAGAAAGAGTATGCGATTTGGAACGCAGGGTTTATGTTGGGAGAAATGTACAGAAAATGATTTTTAATGGATTTTTATTTTTATTTTTTATTGATACTGTTGTCAAGCGGACAGGAATCTGACCTGCTTGGATCAACATTTTTATTTTAAATTTTTTTGATTTTTATTAACACTGTAAACTGACTTCCTATTAGAGTTGCTCTCAGTGGGAGGAGAGAGAGGAACATAATTCAGCTCAGGCAAAAATATATATATACAGCTCTGGGAAAAAATGAAGAAACCAGTCTGGATTTTTCTTCAATCTTCATCTCTACAATACTTGATGGAAATGAGTGGTCTCTTAATTTTTTCCAGAGCTGTATAAACTGTATGTATATATAAATAGATGAAGACATTTCTCTGGTTTAAGGTAAAGCAGGCACAGCAGCACGGCCGGAAATATTAAACTGAAGTCGAAATATATATAAGAAAGAAAACAAAGAACTGTTTGATGGTCAAAATATTTCAATTCATTCCTGAAACCTTTTTCTGGACCAAAAAGAGCGTTTTTTTTATATTCTTAAAACACACATCAGTATAATATTGTAGCCAAAATGTTCCAGCTCACCTCATGACATCAGTAAATTAATTAAAACTACACTGTTGTAGTTTTAATGTCACTAAAGATTGAAGTTTGACGTTTTTATTCCAGACTGACTTCTTTCAACAACAATCTGACCAAATGCTTCTCAACTCAACTCAGTAGGCTGAAGCTCTGGCTTATGATGCCTATGTGCTTTATTATCTCATATTTGAAAATATACAAATTGAATTAGAACTTTCTCAGTGATAGAGATTGAGCAAACGACCAAATTCCTCACAAAAAAATTGGATAAAACTTGTTCATAAAAGTGATTTATTTTGGTGGTTGCAACAGGAAGACATTTTTTTTAGTTTTTCTAAATTTTTCAAATTAAATTATAAATAAGTGTAAAGTGCGGTGGTAAAATATCAAATATTTCATTTGATAAATTAAGTAAATTTCATGCACACCAGCTGTTCGAATCAGCTGTGAGCTAAAGGGCAGACGAGCCAGATGTGGAAATAATGCATGACACCTCCACACACACACACACACACACACACACACACACACACACACACACACACACACACACACACACACACACACACACACACACACACACACCTACACACACCTACACACACCTACACACACACACACACACACACACACACACTACACACACACCTACACACACACACACACTCACTCGAGGCATTAACCACTGAACATCTGGACAGAAAGCCAGACCCATCCATTCCACCTTGTGCATCAGATTCAACCGAGTGCTACCAGTTGATTGTATGTTCTTGTGGTTGTTTAAATTGTCGTGTTTGTTTACGGTACTGTTTCTTTATTATTAATGCACTGTTCCCAGAATGCACTGCGTTTCCCCCCCACAAGCCGAGCTGAAAAAGGGTGAAATTCTAAATCCCAAATGTTCATCTGGTTCGTATTGTTTAAAGCTATATTGCGTAACTTATGCCATATCTGAGAAACACAGAAGAGAGTGTTTTTTTTTGGAGCTGATTGGCTTAATCAACTTTGTGTCAACTTGTTAGGCGATCGCTTGAATGTAATGGACATTCATATGTAAAAGTTACGCACTGTAGCTTTAGGATCGAGTGAAATTTGAAATTAAAGATACAAGGTTTAGGAGAAAGAAAATCACTATTCTTGCATTCAGATGGATTCGTTTTAGTTTTTCTGCTGCTTAATTTGTCGAAAATATCCATTTTATTCAACTGTCTTTGGGAAAAAAACTTGATTTATTTGGTGAAAACTGTAAAATACTCAAACCAGCAAGAGGAATGTAATGTTTTCCAGAAGCTGTGTTGAGTAAATGGCACATATTATTCTGTTTTTCATTTATAAATCACTTAGAATTATTATATTTTGGGGGATTTCTGATTGAGTTGTTGATTGTTTTCTCCACTAGTGCCGTTTGCCTGCGTTGTGCACCGACATACGTGTGTTTATGGTCGAATTTAATTTTGATTGTGCTTTTCTTTTATTGTTATTCACCAACAAAACAACTTTCTGTTCATCCTAACATGACACACACACACACACACACACACACACACACACACACACACACACACACACACACACACACACACACACACACACACACACACACACAGACACCACACACACACACACCACACACACACACACACACACACACACACGGTCATTTTGAGGGTTGGATTCAAAATATGTTTTTTTATCCTACATATTTTTTATCCAAAACCTTAAGATGATTTCAAATTTTGTTATTCGGTCTGATTAACTGTAAAACATATTTTTCACTTTGACCAAAAGGAAAGTGTTGAGCCTGCGTAGCCATTTAGTGAAATTACTAAACGTGTGTTACTAAGAAAAAAAAACTACTTTTAATTTGGTAGAATCACCAATGGTGTTGAAAAACGGTTAAAAACCCAGAATTCTATTTGTCAAAATCTGAATTTTTTTATCTTGAATTTTGTTTGTTTTAATAACAAATTCTGTGTTTTGTGAAAACCCATAACGTTCTCATTTCTTCCCCATTCTCTCTGTGGGGATAAATCAATAAATAAATTAATACATTTGTATCACAATTATTTTTGTTAAAATTCTCAAATTTTTGCATCCGATAGAATTCAGTAAAATGATTTTATTATAAGGCTGCCCCACTGTCCTGAGATGTCCCGGGATGAAAGGGGCGAACCATCTATGAAGGATGAGGATGTTTTTGGTGATAGTGGTCTGAACAAAGAAAAAACTCCTCGAAATGTGTCGTAATGACAAAAAAAAAATTAAATTGAATTTTATTTTTATTTTATTAATTTTTTCAGTTTATTTTGACATTTTGAGGTGTTTTTTTTTTCTCTCCATGCTCTGTCACTGAAACATTTAGTCTCATGATGAACCAATATCATGGAACTCTATAGGATGGCAGGAAAAAAAAAAAAAATTTGTCATAAAAAACGAAAGAAATAATTTTTTTTGTACCTTTTTTACGCCCAAAAATCATCTAAATTCATGACCAAAATCAAAAACATTTCTCAGAAAATTCATAAATTATTATTTATTCAAAAAACTGCACACAGGAAGCCTTTGAGAATGTGCACGGCTATTGTCTTTATTTTGAATTCTTTGTAAAAAAAAAAAATCCTTGATCTCAGAGACTTTTTCTATAAAAATCTTTTTCACTTCTTTGACCAAATGTAAAGTGACTGTGTAGCTCGTAGCCTGTTAGCTTCAGTGCCTTTTTACTGTTCAGGAAATTGAAGATTTTATGTGATTTATGTAAAAAATTATTTCATTTCTCTCTCGTCTTTTTTGCACTTTGTAGATACGTCACGAAACGTTTTGTCGCTACGCTGCTGCTTGTTCATTTCTGCTTCACTAAAATTCTCTTTATGTCAAATCAAATGTACAGTAATTCATTTTTCAACTTTTCTTTTCCCCATTTACACTCAGTTACAAATCTACCCGCTGATCTGTGACCTTTTATTAAAACCAGAATTTTACATGAGATGTTTTCAATACATTTTTTTCATATTTTCATCCGTCTTCAATCGTTTTAAGTCGTTCAGTCGTGTCTGGATGTGACACACGTGGACATAAAAGGACCATTTTATTATTTTGCAGTTTCATGGTATTATTTTTTGTTTGTTTTATATATTATGGATAAATTAAATATATCTGCAGATTTTATTGTTGATTTGATATAATTTGAGAATCTGTTTCTGTCTGATTGTTTGTGTGAAATTATCTGAAATAAAACATGATGAAATAAGATGGTGGACCCGTTGTTGTTTTGTTACATCGATGTCTTAGTTTAGAAAAGCCCTACTAGCGCCCTACTCATACTAAAAGCCCTACTAACGTCCTACTCATACTAAAAGCCCTACTAACGTCCTACTCATACTAAAAGCCCTACTAACGTCCTACTCATACTAAAAGCCCTACTAACGTCCTACTCATACTAAAAGCCCTCTCCCTACTCATACTAAAAGCCCTACTAATGTCCTACTCATACTAAAAGCCCTACTAACGTCCTACTCATACTAAAAGCCCTACTAACGTCCTACTCATACTAAAAGCCCTACTAACGTCCTACTCATACTGAAAGCCCTACTAACGTCCTACTCATACTAAAAGCCCTACTAACGTCCTACTCATACTAAAAGCCCTACTAACGTCCTACTCATACTAAAAGCCCTACTAACGTCCTACTCATACTATGTATTTTGACGTCAATAAATTCTACGCACTGCTCCTTTAAGGCTCAATGGGAGGAACTGAAACCATCTGTGACCAAACTGCAGCTGCAAGATGTATAATAGAATTATTTCAGACGTCATGCGGACACGAAGCAGCTCCAGATGTTTGTGTTATTTTGTGTGTGTGTGTGTGAGAGAGGGAGAGAGTTAGTTTGTGTTAATTTTGTGTGTGTGTGTGTGTGTGTGTGTGTGTGTGTGTGTGTGTGTTGTGTGTGTGTGTGTGTGTGTGTGTGAAACAGCTTCAGATGTTAGTGTATAGTGTTAGTTCTTGTTATTTTGTCCACTCCACCAGCTGGACAAACAAGTTGAAGTTCAAACAACTTAATTTAATTTCAAAAGTGAACACACCCTTCAAACTTCTCAAATCTAATAAGACACAGCAGCAACGTGTGTGTGTGTGTGTGTGTGTGTGTGTGTGTGTGTGTGTGTGTGTGTGTGTGTGTGTGTGTGTGTGTGTGTGTGTGTGTCATAGAACGACCACATGTCTTTCTGCCAAAACTTCAGCATAGGATAGAGACTGCAGCTGCTTTACTGGACATTAAAGGTGCAGTGTGTAATATGACATCATCAAGAAAGTTCTACAAAGTTCTAGAATGCAACGCTCCCTGGGTAACCCC
>CM049408.1:29422500-29432500 GCA_026929865.2 Hyperoplus lanceolatus
AGAGGCTTTTGGTGGTAGGTGGAAGCAACGCCGGGGATATTTACCTAATGGAGTGTGGTAGCAAAGGGCTGAGTTTGTTGAGTAGCTTGCAAGGCGGACACAGTTCGACGGTGAGGTGTTTTGAGTGGGATTCGGAGGGAGGGGGGGCTTTGGTTACCGGGGGGGAGGACGCTCAGTTGTTGCTGTGGAAACAAGGAGGGGAGGAGTTGACGAAAGGGAAAAGAGAATCGATGAAGAGCGAGTCCAATTTGAAGTTTAAATCGAAGCCGCATAAACAACATGGCTACCAGAAAGACAGGAAAATGAAGAGCTGAAAATGCAACAATGACACAGAAAACTTTTAATAAAACTCTTAATATATTAACTGGGCAATAATGTAGAAAAATTATACCCTGGTCCAATCAGACCATCGTACTTCATTTAGCCTGGTCCTACCAGACCATCGTACTTCATTTAGCCTGGTCCTACCAGACCATCGTACTTCATTTAGCCTGGTCCTACCAGACCATCGTACTTCATTTAGCCTGGTCCTACCAGACCATCGTACTTCATTTAGCCTGGTCCAATCAGACCATCGTACTTCATTTCATTTGTACAGAAGGTCTGGAATCGCTCAATTGACAAACGTTAACTCACTTGAAGGCGGGTGTCTGTTGAAGTTTAAAACTATTGGATCTGCCCAGTGCCACTCTGGATCTGCCAACCAATCGCATAACGTTTGGTCGTGATGTATGTCATGCGCCGGCTTCTGACTACAACTGAAACTCAACGTAATTGTTATGAGCCACTCCCTCTGTTTGCTGATTGGACCGGCAGAAATCTGGCTGGAGAAAAACCCACTAATATACCGCAGACCCAGACTGACTACTGAAGGGAAATGAAAATTGAGCGGAAGTAGGTAGGCGGGCGGTGCCAGGCTGGACATTTTTTGAATATCGGCCCTAGAATAATAATTTGTAAGTTGATTAAGATTTTAAGAAGTGTCCATTATTGTTCATTCTGTGTGTGAATTGAGAGTTCCTCCACCAGAGACATTAAAGATTTTTAATAACTCTTTATGCTGATTTGAATTATGAATTGAATAATTTTTTGCAGTTTACACCTTGTTGTGATAAATCTATACACACACACACACACACACACACACACACACACACACACACACACACACACACACAGACGCGGGAAGAGGGAATCAATGAAGAGCGAGTCGAATTTGAGGTTTAAATCGCGGCCGCATAAACAACATGGCTACCAGAAAGACAAGAAGGCAACCAATCGCGAAGACACTGATTCACACTGATTGATAAATCTCAAACGATGGACAAATCCAACCGAGTGCTTACTGATTATAGAGCAACCTCTGACTTTCACAGTCTCACAGGAGCCTTTAATAAAATGTATTATTATTATTATTATTATTATGATGATTATTATTATTATTATGATGATTATTATTATTATTATTATTATTATTATTAAATAGAAAACAGAGAAACATTTGAATGTAGTGTTTTTTTACGATTCAAAGATTTCCCTTTTATTGTCATTGTTTTATTTATTTATCGATAATATTAACATTTTGAGATTCCATTATTATGATATTGTAGTAATTGTACTACAATCTATCCTGATTGCAGTGATTAATTCAGCGTGTGACTCAGAGACATTCAAGATCTTCAATAACTCTTTATGGTGATTTGAATTTGTATTTATTATTTGTAGTTTACACCTTGTTATAATGAATTCACACACACACACACAAACACACACACACAAACACACACACAAACATACACACACAAACAAACACACACACACACACACACATTGTGATGAGACAGACTGAATCATCAATAAACAGATAAACAGAAGAGTTTGACTTCACGAGAGATTCATTCTATAAAATATAGTCTGGCTTGACCACTCCCGCCAGCGTCTATTAAGCGCTGGCGTCGGCAAACAACGCTACGCCTCCATTGTTTGCTTCCCGGGGTTAGCCCCGCCGTAGATGATTGTGATTGGTTTAAAGAAATAAAAACAGGCCAGCCCAGTTTCCCCCCCGAATAGACGGCTCTAAACGGAGTGCTTCCAGACCATACTACTTGCTGTAGTTTGGTCTGGCTTTGCGAGACTATATAAAATATGCTTCTCTCTGTTTTCATTCATAATAACAGACAAATGTTTTCACACATTTTCAGAGCAGTCATAATCAAACTGGTAATATGGTTTAGAAGTATTAACAATGTTATTTAAAAAAAGTAATTCCAATGTCTCTTTTTAAAGATATACACAAAAGGTTACTGTTAATATGCTATTTATGTGGTGAATTCATTTGCCAAAATAAATCTAAATCTAAAATGTTAACCTTTTTCATCTCATGTGTATTACTTTTTATTTCTTTGGCAGCATATAATAATACATGTTTTCTATTTTTTTTTAAAGATATTTTTTTGGCATTTTTATGCTTTATTGATAGTGTAGAGACAGAGTTGAAATGGGGCAGAGAGGGGAGTGACATGCAGAGAACGACCGCGGGCTGGAATTGAACCCGGGTCCGCTGCTGGCCGAGGCCCATGGGGGGGGGGGGACGTCCTACCAACTGAGCTAAGGGCGCCCCCTTTGTTTTCTATTTTTCACAACATTTATTTTGTTTTCCCAGTATTGGAGCTGTTTCAGGAACCAGAATAAAAAATAATTTAAAAAACATATACACATGCTTAAGATGGCTTTTGTCAAATTCACACAGTACAACTTTATTATTACTTTAATATTTGCTCCAAAATCACAAAAACAAAATATACAAAATAAAAAATAACATTAAAATATTAGTATTTATATATATATAGTACACATGTAAGTGACCTTAATAACTCCTTCATCGGGAAGCTGTCCCGCCCACTCATACACAATGGCTGAGAGATGTTATGTCCTGTCTTACGATAGAAAAAATTAGATACTCGCTTCGGCATTCCTGTGCAGGGTTTCAGAAAGCATGGGGACCTTTTTTGGGCTCATTTCAAGCTTTGTGAACTGGCAGTGACTTGGGAGGGATTATTATTATTATAAATGTTTCTTTTATTGATTGTACTACACAACACATGTGCACATCCATTAACAGTATACACAAATACAATAAGATACGATACGATTTGAATTTTTTTTAATTTTTTTTTATATATATTTAATTTAATTTTCTGTTTTCAGCAAACAGCTAAAAACAATAAGTATTAGGGACTACTTAGACCATATAACATTGTCAGAAAGGTGCATAATATGGGACCTTTACAGCTGTACTATAAGAAGTATTCACAAGACAGTCACCATAATATTTCCTTAGTAATTTTTTAAACATGATGTTGAAGTTAGCAGTAGACTTCTAATTTGCACATACTAATGAAATAAGTGTCATATTCATAATCGCACAGATACAAACATAAGTGAAGCTGCTCAAAGGGCTGGGCCTCGGGACAGGTTTAGCCTCATTCCTTTAATGTACTCCTCTTTCACACTATCTCTCTCTCTCTATGTCCCTCTCTAACCCTCCCTCTCTCTCTCTCTTTTCCTCTCTCCCTCCTCTCTCTCCCTCTCTGTCTCCCTCCCTCTCGCTCTCTCTGTCTCCCTCCCTCTCGCTCTCCTCTCTCTCTCTCTCTCTCTCTGTCAATTCAATTCAAATAAGGTTTTATTGGCATGAAAGGAAAAAATAAAACAATATTGCCAAAGCAAAGCATCAAATATAATTGTCTCTCTCCCTCTCTCTCCCTCTTTGTGTGTCTCTCTCTCTTCTCTTTCTCCCTCTCTCTCTCCCTCTCTCTCTCTTTCTCCCTCTCTCTCTCTCTTCTCTCTCTCTCTCTCTCTAGCTCTCTCTATAGTCAATTCAATTCAAATAGGGCTGTATTGGCACGAAAGTTTAAAAAAACAATATTGCCAAAGCAAAGCATCAACTATAATTCTCTCTCTCTCTCTCCCTCCCTCTCTCTCTCTCTCTCTCTCTCTCTCTCTCTCTCTCTCTCTCTCTCTCTCTCTCTCTCTCTCTCTCTCTCTTTTTCCTTTTTTTCATTCGCCTGCCTTGTCGCTTCTCGTCCACCAAACCTCAAAACCAAACGGATATACAGCACAGCCCAGGCTCCATGTAAACTGTATCCCGAAATGATTGACACCTCCCCTCGTCCAATCAGCGCCCGGCTTTACCCACCGCTATCCAATCAGCGTCCAGCATTACCCTAACCAGCAACCAATGGGCGTCGTACGTGGACCTTAACCCGTTTGTGTTATGTGTGTGCAGTGTTGACAAAAGGGGTGAAAAGAAACAAAACCTAGCTAAAGGATAATACACCAAAAAGGGATTTTTTGGGGGGGAAAACACAGCATTTGAAACAGTGCCAGGAATGTAAAATTGCGTTTTTACACAGCCCGTGTTTTTGTTATTAATATTAATGGGACATTGAGGATTATTCCCGTTTGCACTCGTGGGTTTTTTTGGGCTTGTTTCAGGCCACATTTTCATTTTGCCTGCTGCTTCTTTTGGGGGGGGGGAAAGGCTGGATTTAGCCCGGTAGATCTCCCTAAAAAAAAATCACATAGGATATACTCCTCTCCGCCGTCTCCGTTGCGAACCCTAAAGGATCAAGGTAAAGTACCCCAGAAAGGTGCGTCCAAGTCGGCTGCAGCTCCCTTCGAGGACTCGGTGTGTTTAGCTAACGGTAGCGACATTAGCACAGCCCCCCCTTCCCACCCTCTCCTGTCTTCTGTATTTACATCTGGGATGATGGGTGATCGCCCTAACCCGCCCAGGTAACATTTATTTTATTAGCACACATGTAAACGTGTTGACTAATTCAAATTTTAAGCATGTTTTAAATCATTGTTTATCAAAAGCTAGCTGGCGGCGGCTAAGTAGCTAAAGGCTGCTACATGCTCCAACTGTAGCTAACCCGCGATAGCCGTTAGCGCTAAATTCAAAAGCTAATTTCTGACATAAATCATGACATCTTTGATTAAAAATGTAGTTTGTCTACATGTTTATAACAATGTAGTGTTGTGTGCACTAAGAACAGACAACTAGCTAACTGTTTAAGCGTTTAATTCATACGCTTTGTAATCGGGAAGCTATTCTGCTGCTAGGTGGCTAACGCTAGTAAGGTACACCGTTTCCGCCAGTGATACAATAAATAATATGAAGATGGACATTTTTGCCTTGACATTATAAAATATCCCTAAATGGAAAGTCATATTTCTGAGATAAGTCACAATGCTGAGATAATTAGTCGAAGTTTTTGAGATATTCAGTCAGAATTATGAGGAAAAAGTCTAATTCATAGAAAAAAATATACAACATGTGTCATTATTATGAAAAATAAAGTCACAACTGTGAAATAAAAAGTCCAAAATTATGAGATTTTGCTCGTAATTATGACTTATGATGGGGATGTTTTTTATTATCAAGGGAAGACTGTCATTTTATTGTATTATTTTACTGGTAGAAGCAGATTAATTCCTAAATATCTTGATTCATAACCTCACACAGTCCATGCATGACTTAGCTGCTCAGGCTGTGATAACTGTAAACATGATGTTGCATTAAATTGCATGTCATTGTCTTACTGTATATACAGCTCCGGAAAGAAATTAAGAGACTAGTCTGGATTTTTCTTAAATCTTCATCTCTACATTACTTATTGAAAATGCTCTAAATTACAATATTTTTTATTGTGAATTTGGTAGAAATGTTGTCAGTAGTTTATATTATAAAATCAAAATGCTCATTCTACTCAAACATATGCCTCTAAAGAGTAAAACGAGAGACACTGAACATTTGGAGTCTGTGGTCTCCTAATTTTTTTCCAGAGCTGTATATATACACCACTTGAATACATTTTTCCTCTCTTCCTAAAAAGACAACTGTTGGTACAGTGTTCAGCTAACTTTCAATTCAAACCCACCACATAGCTATTTATTGTACCGTGTCTGCAGTTAGTATAATAAATACTTTTTATCTGATTGCATTGTTCCTTAGAAACACTCGAATAGATAGATAGATAGATAGATGTATGTACGGGTAGATAGATAGATAGATGGATGTATAGATAGATAGATGGATGTATAGATAGATAGATAGATAGATAGATAGATGTATGTATAGATAGATAGATAGATAGATAGATAGATAGATAGATAGATAGATAGATAGATAGATAGATGGATGTTTCAGAAGCAAATAATGCCAAAACATGTCGACAAACATTTTATTATTCGGATCACAATTCTGAAAAGGACTTAGAAGAAGTACGCATAGATAGATAGATAGATAGATAGATAGATAGATAGATAGATAGATGTATGTATAGATAGATAGATAGATAGATGGATGTATAGATAGATAGATAGATAGATAGATAGATAGATAGATAGATTAGATTTAGAAGAAGTACGCACTTATTTAATCCAGAAATTGTCTAATTTTTAATATTGTTTAGTTGTTACAGAAAAAAATTATATTACGTGTGTGTGTGTGTGTGTGTGTGTGTGTGTGTGTGTGTGTGTGTGTGTGTGTGTGTGTGTGTGTGTGTGTGTGTGTGTGTGTGTGTGTGTGTGGAGAGAAACAAGCTTGTTGCTGAAACTTTTACTTTTCATTTCCACCTCCCGTCTGCCCATTCAGTTATGTGTAAATGACAGCAGCATGCCAGAGATTAGGTGTGGCGTTATGCATCACAAGAGATGGTATTTGATGTGTGTGTGTGTGTGTGTGTGGTGTCATCCAGGTGTTTGAATGTCACAGGCAGGTTGAGGGCTGGTCCAGTGAAAGTTTAACATCCAAAGTCTGGTGTGTTTATGATGACTATGGTGAAGTAACTGCCTCCTATTATCATCTGTGTGTCTGTCTGTG
This sequence comes from Hyperoplus lanceolatus, assembly GCA_026929865.2. Lineage (NCBI taxonomy): Eukaryota > Metazoa > Chordata > Actinopteri > Uranoscopiformes > Ammodytidae > Hyperoplus > Hyperoplus lanceolatus. Next base: position 29,429,387 of record CM049408.1, read on the forward strand.
TGTGTGTCTGTTTGTGTGTGTGGTATGTGTGTTCGTGGTCTGTGTGCAAAACATTTTTTGAGACTCAATATGAGTTTTAAGACCTTAAGAGTGAAGACATTTTGTCCGGTTCTCACTTGGGGACAGGCCTTTAAAGGGCTGTTTGAGGGTTAACACTAGGTTTTAAGGACAGGCCTTTAAAGGGCTCTTTGAGGGTTAACACTAGGTTTTAAGGACAGGCCTTTAAAGGGCTGTTTGAGGGTTAACACTAGGTTTGAAGGTTCAGGTATGAATTAGGTTTATGTTAGGGTTAGTGTAAGGGTTGGGTTTAGGCATTTAGTTTTGATGGTTAGGGTAAGGGGCTAGGGAATGTATTATGCCAATTAATGTCCTCACAAGTATAGCCGTACAAACGTGTGTGTGTGTGTGTGTGTGTGTGTGTGTGTGTACTGTGTGTATACAGCCTAATTATCCCATGAATGAATGAATCACACCAGTTACACTTGCTGCCAGATTGCAGCGTTTAGCGGCAACAGGAGACTTGCTGTAGAAATGAATAGTAGAAATATAGCTCTGGAAAACATCAAGAGACCACTCCAAATGTTCAGTGTCTCTCTTGTTTTTACTATTTATAGCCATATGTTTGAGTAAAATGAACATTTTGGTTTTATAATATAAACCACTTATATTTCTACCAAAATTCCCCCCCAAAAATATGGTCATTAAAGAGCATTTCCATTAAGTAATGTAGAGATGAAGATTGGAGAAAAATCCAGGCTGGTCTCTTCATGTTTTCCAGAGCTGCAGTATGTACCACAGTAGATAGGATTCTTACTGGTATCATTAACAATGTTACTATTATGTCTGTATGTACAATCTGTATGTTATGATATATATGTTGTTATATGTACATATTGTTTCTCTTTTGTTATTATACGTAATATTAACGCTGGCAACACTGTTTGTTTACCACAATAGTCATGCCAATAAATGAATTTGAATGTAATTAATGGTGAGACCCCATCCCATTTCAGAGGGGCTACCTGTATACTATAGTTGATTGCGTCATTAAAGGTGCAGTCAGCAATTATTGAGAATGCTTTATGTCAAAATCAGTGAATATCTCCCCATGATCTTCTATCTGCACATACTGTGTGTGGGCTTGGGCTCTGTAAGCACGGGCATGTTTGTAGCTACGGTGGCCCCCCCTGCCCTTTGTTTACTTATCCTTTGTTTACATACAATCTAACAGGTTCGCAGATTGAGCTTGTGTGATTAAAAACACATCATTTAAAGGTGGAGTCAGTGATTCTGGAGAACGCTTGTTGTCAAAATCACTTTTTGTCAAAATCAGTGAATATCTCCTCATGATCCACTACCTGTCTGTACTGTGTGTGTGTGTGTGTGTGTGTGTCTAACTGTGTGTGTCTGTATGTCTAACTGTGTGTGTGTCTGTATGTCTAACTGTGTGTGTGTGTGTTGTGGTTTGGTTTCGGTTGTTGATGTTATGTTGGCTTAGGTTGTGATTTAACACCAGATTTTTTCCAGCCTCACACACAGCACAGACAGGTAGTGGATCATGAGGAGATATTCACTTATCTTAAACAAGCGTTCTCCAGAATCACTGACTCTACCTTTTAATCGGACCGGTTTTATGTCTAGTCAAAACTATGAGATAAAGGGGGCGTCCTTAGCTCAGTTGGTAGGGCGTCCCCCCCCCCCCCGTATGGGCCTCAGCCAGCAGCGGACCCGGGTTCGATTCCAGCCCGCGGTCGTTCTCTGCATGTCACTCCCCTCTCTGCCCCATTTCACCTCTGTCTCTACACTATCAATAAAGCATGAAAATAACATCAACAATATTCACAGTAGATACATTCTAAATAATAATAATAATAATTTTGATAACGTTTTTTCTTTGACATGACGGAAACAACTTTTCGTGTGTGTGTGTGTGTGTGTGTGTGTGTGTGTGTGTGTGTGTGTGTGTGTGTGTGTGTGTGTGTGTGTGTGTGTGTGTGTGTGTGTGTGTGTGTGTGTGTGTGTGTGTGTGTGTGTGTGTGTGTTGGTATGGGTTTATTGTTCCCAACTCTTAGCTGTGTATTTGTTGACTTCCGTTTGAACATCAGCTCCCTCCCTCCCTCTTCCTCCCTTTCTGTATCCCCCCTCTCTCTTTCTCCCTCTCTCTCTTTCTCTTAATCCCCATCTCTCTCCCTCCCTCTGTCTGTGTGGATGTCATCTGCTCCGTTATGTAAGGAGAGAGAGAGAGAGAGAGAGAGAGAGAGAGAGAGAGAGAGAGAGAGAGAGAGAGAGAGAGAGAGAGAGAGAGAGAGAGAGAGAGAGAGAGAGAGAGAGAGAGAGAGAGAGAGAGAGAGAGAGACAGAGAGAGACAGAGAGAGAGAGAGAGAGAGAGAGAGAGAGAGAGAGAGAGAGAGAGAGAGTCTTTGTAGCCTCTGTAGCCTCTGTGCCACACACTGTAGTTCTGCGATACCGTATGTGTTTTAGCTATAATAGAGCTACTAGCCTGACAGACAGGCAGACAGACACACAGACAGAGATAGACATACACACAGACAGACAGACAGAGATAGAGATACACACAGACAGACAGACAGACAGACAGACAGACAGACAGAGATAGAGATACACACAGACAGACAGACAGAGAGAGATAGAGACAAACAGACATAGACAGACAGAGAGAGACTTTATGAGGGACTGATGGTTGTACATGGGGATTCCAGTCCCCCTTTGCAAAGGTAAGCTCAACTAAAATCTGTCTAGATATTTTTTTTAGATATATATATTTTCTAGTAGTCTATTCACAGGTGGTGTTGTAAGCATAAAGCAGTGACTGCTCATTGCATATTCATTGTAGCCATCGGCAGTATAGTTGGCAGGAACCTTTTTTCTTCATTGCTTATGGAGATGTACAGTGTCATAGATGTAGTAAAAGCCTGTTTGATCAGTGCTGTGTGTGTGTTACTGTGTGTGTGTGTGTGTGTGTGTGTGTGTGTGTGTGTGTGTGTGTGTGTGGATAGCGCATTGAGAATCGGCTCAACTCTTCAGTTCTGCTGCGTTTCCAATAGTTTGTTTTCTTGAATATTATTTTAATAAGTAGTAAACCACACAGCACTC
>CM049408.1:29435000-29480000 GCA_026929865.2 Hyperoplus lanceolatus
ATCCTAGCCTGAGAAAAGGCAGAAAAAGTGTTTTATGGTCTCACTGTCTAACCCTCCATTTTTCTTACTGTGACATCACAGTAAGACAAATGTAGGGTTAGGATTAACAGGACAGCTGGGCCAAGGGAAGACTAAGGGAAGACTGAGGGAAGAAAAACCTCATTCATTATATTATAATAGTGATTTTATAATGATAGAACGCCGGTTCTGTACGGGTGAAGTATTCCTTTAAGGTGCAGTGTGTAATATGACATCATCAAGAAAGTTCTAGAAAGTTGGCTGCTAGAATTTAAGCTTTAAAACAGCAAGCAATCCCTGGGTTTTTGAACCCCAACCCTTTTGAATAATAACAGAAGCTACAGTGGCCTTCAAGGACAAGAACAATTCTACATTCTAAACAATGCACCTGATGACATTCCAAAAACATGGATGCCTCCAGAAGACTTGCCTGCTCAATGGGGTACAAAATGTAATATTAATAATTTGTAATTCTCCAGGTCCAGGGAGGATAATTCAGATTATTGGCAGAGGTGATTTTACACCAATGAGGACATATTTATGAATGAGGATATTGATTTTAGCTAATGAATTACTTAAAATGTTACGCAGTGTCCCTTTAACATCACATGGAAGTCTAGGAAACTGAATGAGAAAAATTAAGAAAATAATTTGATTTACTAAAACAACAACAAAGCTTCTTTTCATGGGCCAATTCCATTATAAGAATGAGTTTGATAGGTTTTGAAGGCCAATATTGATCCAGAATTTCAAGCTGTGTACTGGTGTGTCATAGCCTGGCTCCGCCCGCCCGCCTACTTCCGGCCAAATTTTATTTTCCCTTCAGTAGTCAGTCTGGGTGTACAGCCCATTTCCCAGTTTTGCCGGAGATTCGACAGCCGGTCCAATCAGCGAACAGAGCGAGTGGCTGAGAACGATGACGTCGAAGTCGCGCTCCAGTTTCAGTTGCCAGAAGCCGGCTCATGACACACGTGACGACCAAACGTTATGCGATTGGTTGGCTAATCCAGAGTGGCACTGGGCAGATCCAATAGTTTTAAACTTTAGCAGACACCCGCCTCCATGAGTGAACGTTTGCCAATTACAGCACTGCCAGACCTTCTGTACAAATGAAATGAAGTACGATGGTCTGGTAGTACCAGGCTAGGTGTGTCATTAGGAATGGTAGAAATCCAGTGTTAATACACAGCCTAGGCTCTGTAAACAGGCATGTTGGTTAGCTACTAGCTACAGTGGACCCCCTTTGTTTATGTACCACTCTAAAGAGCTTGGGCTGTGTTTTAGGCAACTGTTGCTCTAACTCTAACCCTTAAATAATTTCTCTACAATTATTACTGCACAATAGGATATACTATTGATTGAGAATCTCAGATGTGACCAAGATGACGTGCTCAAAGCTAATTAGAGCGAAATGCAAGGGTTAAGGTTATGCAAGTACTTTGTGTGCTAAATTGGGCTACTGAAGTACAGACAGGTAGTTGATCATGAGGAGATATTCACTGATTTAAAATAAGATAAAAAAGTGATTTTGACTACAAGCGTTCTCCAGAATCACCCGCTTTAACAGACACTTTGTTAGACTGTTTTTTAATTTGCAATCAGCAGCAAACACACACAGCCAGCGTTTCCTCTGCTTCCTCCCTCTGTGGACACGCCTCCATTGTGTGTGTGTGTGTGTGTGTGTGTGTGTGTGTGTTACAGAGAGAGAGAGTGTGTGTGTGTGTGTTACAGAGAGTGTGTGTGTGGGTGTTCGTGTGTTACAGAGAGAGTGTGTGTGTGTTACAGAGAGTGTGTGTGTGTGTGTGTGTTACAGAGAGAGAGTGTGTGTGTGTGTGTTACAGAGAGAGTGTGTGTGTGTGTGTGTGTTACAGAGAGTGTGTGTGTGTGTGTGTTTGTGTGTTAATGTGATGGTCTGGCAAAATAATTTTACATTATGTCAAACTCTTTCCTCCACACTGCAAATTCCTAAATTTTCCATTTCCAACATTTCTACTGATGATTGATTGTTATGTCTGTCTATTGTCTTGTATTGCATGTATCAGTATTGGCAGTATAGGTTTACTTGGTTCTTCCCCCCCAGCATGGCTATGTCCCCGGCATAATTATACTTTGATATACTTTGAAAAGAAGGGGCGGCGAAGTGGGTAAGGAGGTCGCCTCTGGAGTGCATGGTCAGAGGTTCGATCCCCCGTCTGTCCCCGCCACATGTCCAAGTGTCCCTTGGCAAGACATTTGAACCCCAAACTGCTCCTGATAGTTAGCTTGCACCCTGCGTGGTAGCTGCTGCTATCGGTGTATGAATGTGTGTGTGAATGGGTGAATTTGTACAAAACAATGTAAAGCGCTTTGGGTCTGTGAAAAACCAGGGAAAAGAGCTGTATGAGTGGAGTCCATTTACCATTTTACCATATCATTAGCATATATAAACTTGAGGTCTGCTGCAACTCTCAGTTCTTTTAAATCGAGTCTGAAGACTTTTCTGTTTCCATTTTAACCTGCAATTTTTATTTAATTTGCTTCTTTTATTCACTTTTAAATGTCTTATAATGTGTTTTATGTATTCTAATCTTGCCCCTGTAAAGCACTTTGAGTGGCCTTGTGTCTGAATTGTGCTATATAAATAAACTTGCCTTGCCTTATATTCATCACTTGGTTCTCCCCCCTAACCTGCCTCTCTGTCCCCCCCAGCAGGGCTATGTCCTCGGCAGCCACCACGTCTCCATCTGTGGACAAAGTCGACGGATTTTCACGGAAGTCTGTCAGGAAGGCCAAGCAGAAGCGCTCGCAAAGCTCCTCCCAGTTCCGCTCGCAGGGAAAGCCCATCGAACTCACGCCCCTACCACTGCTTAAGGGTAAGAGAGAGAGAGAGAGATAGTGTGTGTGTGTGTGTGTGTGTGTGTGTGTGTGTGTGTGTGTGTGTGTGTGTGTGTGTCTGGAGGTGTGATAGTCCCAGCTAAACAAGAGTAACGTTCCTGCAAATGTAATTTGATGTAGTTTATGTGACTTCTTCGTTTTGGCATGCGCTGAAATATTTAAAAAATGTTGAGTTGTTGTAGCACAGCAACAAATACCCGTGTGTGTCTTAGCTGTGTGCCTAGACAGGTAGATCAAATAGGGCAGGTCAGTTCTGTCTGTCTGTCTGTCTGTCTGTCTGTCTGTCCGTCCGTCCCCCGTATTCGTGCATCAGCGCTATTGTATTTAGTCTTAACTTAACACCACAACAGTCTGGCAGAATGAAATACTTTACGTTTCTCCTTTTACGCTTGGGAGAAGCCTGCGTTTCTGAACGATTTGAATGCAGACCGATCGCCAGAAACCTTCAAGTAGATTTAAGAACCATTTACTCAATGCTTTAATATCAGCGATATTGCGCCTTTAATGCTTGACTTTCTCTCACTTGTTATCTAAGCTGTGTGTGTGTGTGTGTGTGTGTGTGTGTGTGTGTGTGTGTGTGTGTGTGTGTGTGTGTGTGTGTGTGTGTGTGTGTGTGTGTGTGTGTGTGTGTGTGTGTGTGTGTGTGTGTGTGTGTGTGTGTGTGTGTGTGTGTGTGTGTGTATTACTACGCCCAGGTGCATACCACACATAGCCCAGTTCTCTCTCTCTCTCTCTATGTGTGGTATGCACCTGGGTGTAGTAATACACACACACACACACTCACACACCACACACACACACACACACACACACACACACACACACACACACACACACACACACACACACACACACACACACACACACACACACACACACACACACACACACACACACACACACACGATACCACCTGCACATTTCAGCAGTGGTGCGGTTAAGTGAGTGGCGTTAGGAATGCTGCCAGACCAACCCTCCACCACTAGTTCCTGCTAATAGAATATATAATATGAGGCCTCTTAATTAGGACAAGAAGGGAACCATGAGCTCGCAATATGTTTAGAACTTAAAGCCACAGTGCGTAACTTATGTCATTATGCCTCCATGAGGAACTTTTCGACACCAGTTTTTAAATGCTGCCATGCTGAGAAATACAGAGAGAGTTTTGTGGAGCTGATAGGGCGTAATCAACTTTGTGTCAACTCGTTTGGAGATGGCTTGAATGTACGCTACATTTATTCATATTAAAAAGTCCCGCAGTGGGGGGGGGGTGCCCTTAGCTCAGTTGGTAGGGCGTCCCTGCCATGGGCCTCGGCCAGCAGCGGGCCCGGGTTCGATTCCAGCCCGCGGTCGCTCTCTGCATGTCACTCCCCTCTCTGCCCCATTTCAACTCTGTCTCTACACTATCAATAAAGCATAAAAATGCCAAAAAAAAAAAATCTTAAAAAAGTCCCGCAGTATAGCTTTAAACTGTGTGTGCGTGTGTGTGTGATTCTGACTGCGTCTCAAACTCTTTCTTTTTACTACACTACATACTAAAGTACAGAAGAGTTTTAAGGCCACAGGAGAGAAAAAATCAGATAAGGAAGATTTTTTTTTTATATAATGTCTCAAGAAATGTCAAGAATAAAGACAAATACTCCAAAATGCTATTGGAGTTAGTGGGGGAATTTATGTATTTTTTAGCATACTACAATTTACGTGCATGTATTGGGACGTACTAAATCTTTTTCTGGTGTACTAAATAGTAGGGAAGTATGGGGATTGAAACACAGCCTCTGCGTTTATGCTCCACTTGCACTAGTTGACCTCATGTAGCTGATACAGGTGATTACTGCTCATCCACTGAGCCGCAGACACCATCAGTTAAGCTCCACAGTGTTTGATACTGAACTAAACACAGACAACTCACTCACTCACTCACTCACTCACTCACTCACTCACTCACTCACTCACTCACTCACTCACTCACTCAACCCCTCACTAACTCACTCACTCACTCACTCACTCACTCACTCACTCACTCACTCACTCACTCACTCACTCACCCCACACACACACACACACACACACACACACACACACACACACACACACACACACACACACACACACACACACACACACACACACACACACACACACACACACACACACACACACGCGTTGCCAAATAGCTTAGCCACACACTCATTAAAGTGATTATGGCGCTGTGTAGTTTGTTTATGTTTTTTTTTCAGTTTTACAAATGATCCTTAGTGCTTTCTAGGAGCCGTGTGTGTGTGTGTGTGTTCCTTAGTGCCTTCTAGGAGAATTAGTCGTGCGTTGTTTTGAAACAGTTCAAAGCAGGCTGTTGCAGTGTGTGTGTGTGTGTGTGTGTGTGTGTGTGTGTGTGTGTGTGTGAGGGGGTGAGTGAGTGAGTAAGTGTGTGTGTGTTTAGTTCAAATGTTCCCGCTCTTTCTTTCTACATGGATATAAGTCACAATTTCGGGTCAAATTTCAGCCAAAAAAGTCCAGCATAGTCTCGGTAAGGCGCGGTGGATTACACATTATTACATAAATCCAGTTGTTGGCAGTGTTAGCCCATTCCTAGATGTTTTAGAGGAAGGCGAACGAGAGGGCACAGCTTCCTCAGGGGATCCCCGGGGCGATGGCTGACGTAAACACTGAAACATGGCCACAATAGATTTACTCTGAACCACACACATGCCCATGTGCTTTAACTGATAGGGACTTACCTCTCTGAATTTCTTTATAGTTATTTAATCAGACAGACAGACAGACAGACAGACAGACAGACAGACAGACAGACAGACAGACAGACAGACAGACAGACAGACACAGCTCTAGACATATGTAATAACTCAATTTTCTGATTGATCACTCTTTAAGACAGGCCCTGCGTTGGGAATTGCACACACTTTTTTTTATTATTTTTTTTAATGTATTTTATTTTATACTGTACTAAATACTGCAGTGACACTGGGACAGACCAACTCCACGCTCATGTGCTTAAAGGAATACTTCACCCATACGGAACCAGCGTTCTATCATTGTAAAATCACTATTATAATATAATGAATGAGGTTTTTCTTCCCTCAGTCTTCCCTTAGTCTTCCCTTGGCCCAGCTGTCCTGTTATTCCTGACCCTTACTGTGATGTCACAGGAAGGAAACTGTAGGGTTAGACAGTGAGACCATAAAACACTCTTTCTGCCTTTTCTCAGGCTAAGATGATCCGATTTCAATTTTTTTTTGCACATTTATACTAAATAGGATCTCAGAGTTCAATACACCTTCATATTTCCACTGGTGAAGTATGTCTTTAAACAGATAGTAGTGTACCTTGCTGAATTCCTTTTATAATTATTGTTACGAGATCTAGGCAAAAACTACACCCCTAGGCGTAGGATCAACTGTCTCTGAAATCAAATGAAATGGAAATACACAATACAAAACATGATAAAAGGCTTCCACACCATAATTATATGTGTACATACTTTCTTCAATAAAGAAAAAAAAAGCAAAAAGAATAAAAGAAAAGGCCTAGGATTTAGCTTGACATTTTTGTGTCTGATGTATCACTTGGAAATCACATACTGTTCCTTTTCTACTATGCTACATAGAGCAGCTGCCTTTTTTAAAAGTATGTGGTTTGCGTCACAATGCAGTATGCTACAATTGGGACGCACATTGGTTACATTCAAGCCATCGCCAAACGAGTTGACACAAAGTTGATTAAGCCTGTTATCAGCTCCACAAAACTCTCTCTGTATTTCTCAGTATGTCAGCGTTTACAAACTGGTGCCCCCCCCTCCCTGACACTGGTGCAGGAGCTCAAGAAAAATCCCAAGAAGAGCCCAAGAAATGTTTCAGTTGTTGATTCTACTGCTAAGAAAAAATCTGGACGTATACAGCAGAAGGTATAAAATCCATGTGCCATCACTGAAGGCTTTACCTCATGTAGATGCACCGACAGACATTGTTGTTGTAATTACTCAGAATTCCTCATGGGGGGGGGGCGACAGAAGTTACACACTATAGCTTTTAAAAAAATTAAATAAAAAGAGTAAAGTAAAAAATAGAAAGAGACAACTTCCTGTGGGCTTATGTATAGCCAATGAAGCCCACGCGCACACACACACACACACACACACACACACACACACACACACACACCCCTAACCCCCCTCCACTGAGAAATCTGACCCACTCGGTGTCTCTTTACATATTCAGAGCCACCACTCGCTGATAACAAGCTACCAGACTAGCGTGGGGTCGGCTAAACTTATTTCAAATCAGCGCAGAACACAACGTACATGACTGGAGTCTATAACTTTTGCTGCTGTGCCCATTTGGGAGAGGAAACCTGGTTAAAGTGAGTGACAGAATAAGTGTGTGTGTGTGTGTGTGTGTGTGTGTGTGTGTGTGGTGAGAGTGGGTCAGTGTGTGTGTTGGGGGGGAGGTTGCCAGCTTTAGCACAGGAGCTGAGTGTTAAAGTTAGCCTCTGCTGTCAAGAGCTGTCGTTGCTACTGTGTGTGTGTGTGTGCTTGTGCCTGTGTGTGCCTGTGTGTGTGTGTGTGTGTGTGGCTTGAACCTGTGTGTGTGTGTGCCTGTGTGTGTGTGTGCTTGTGCCTGTGTGTTTGTGTGTGTGTGTGTGATGGAAAGGTAGACTTAAAATGGACTGCGATCGGTAACAGAAGTGGAGTGTGGTAACTGGCAGAGTGGAGAATGGACAGTTGACAGTTTGAATGAGAAGGTTTTTATATTCATGGTTCAATGTGGACAACGTATTGTGTTGGTTTGTGTTTAGTGTTGACAATCCAACATGGTTGATTCAGTGTGTAGCCTGGTATCAAAACCCTTTTTCAATTGAAACCAAGGCTGTGTTTGAATAACCCTACTAAAGTCCTACTCATACTGAAAGCCCTACTAACGTCCTACTCATACTGAAAGCCCTACTATTGTCCTACTCATACTGAAAGCCCTACTAATGTCCTACTCATACTGAAAGCCCTACTAACGTCCTACTCATACTGAAAGCCCTACTAACGTCCTACTCATACTGAAAGCCCTACTAACGTCCTACTCATACTGAAAGCCCTACCTAACCCTACTCATCTAAAGCCCTACTAACGTCCTACTCATACTGAAAGCCCTACTAACGTCCTACTCATACTGAAAGCCCTACTAACGTCCTACTCATACTGAAAGCCCTACTAACGTCCTACTCATACTGAAAGCCCTACTAATGTCCTACTCATACTGAAAGCCCTACTAACGTCCTACTCATACTGAAAGCCCTACTAACGTCCTACTCATACTAAAAGCCCTACTAACGTCCTACTCATACTGAAAGCCCTACTAACGTCCTACTCATACTGAAAGCCCTACTAACGCCCTCTCATACTGAAAGCCCTACTATGTCCTACTCATACTAAAAGCCCTACTAACGTCCTACTCATACTAAAAGCCCTACTAACGTCCTACTCATACTAAAAGCCCTACTAACGTCCTACTCATACTAAAAGCCCTACTAACGTCCTACTCATACTGAAAGCCCTACTAACGTCCTACTCATACTAAATGCCCTACTACCGTCCTACTCATACTAAAAGCCCTACTAATGTCCTACTCATACTAAAAGCCCTACTAACGTCCTACTCATACTAAAAGCCTTACTAACATCCTACTCATACTAACGTCCTACTCATACTAATCTTGACGTCAATTTGAGTATGTTGTGGTTGTGTATGCGAGTTTGTGTAGTCGAGAAATGCCCGAATGAGTACTTAATTCCGGGAAGATTGTGTGTATGGAATGATAGGATACTTTTCCTGACACATGGATCTGTGTTAGGAAGTGGCGAGTGATCCTAGCTAGCTAACGTAGTTTTGTTTACATACCACTTTTTTACAGCGCCTTGGACTGTATATTAACACCAGATTTTTTTTTCAGAGCACACACAGTACAGACAGGTAGTGGATCATGAGGAGATATTCACTGATTTTGACAAAGTGATTTTGACAACAAGCGTTCTCCAGAATCATGACTCCACCTTTTTAAGTCCAATATAATAGCGGTTAATGGCCTTTTGTACTTTTGAGATACGATGACTTGGATCCGCTTCACCAGTTTTATGGGGCGACTGTGGCTCAGTTGGTAGAGCGGGTCGGCTGATGATCAAAGGGTTGGAGGTTTGATCCCCGCCCTGCCACCTGTGTCATAGTTGTTGTGTCCTTGGGCAAGACACTTCACCCACCTTGCCTCATGTGAATGTCGATAGTTAGCTGCTGCTATCGGTGTATGAATGTGTGTGTGAATGTTAACGTGGGAAAGGAAAACAGGTCCCCCTTGCAAAAGAGTCTTCGGTCTCAATGGGATTTACCTGTAGAAATAAAGGTTTAAAAAAAAAAAAAAAAAAAAAAACAGTTAATGTCTCCCCGCCACATGTCCAAGTGTCCCTGGGCAAAGAGACACTGAACCCTAAACTGCTCCTGATAGTTAGCTTGCACCCTGCGTGGTAGCTGCTGCTGCTATCGGTGTGTGAATGTGTGCTCCAGTTGTAAGTCGCTGTGGATTAAAGCGTCTGCTAAATGACATGTAATGTAATGTAATGTAATGTAACAGACAAGTTGTGTTGCTACTTCACTTTTACTGAAGGAATGTTTTGACATGACACATCAGCTGTCAGGGGTTGAACCATGTGACCTGTCAGTTATGTGAGGGTCTGTCCAGCAACGCCACACACAAATGAATGTTGTTTACATCCTGATAGTTAGCTTGCACCCTGCGTGGTAGCTGCTGCTGCTGCTATCGGTGTATGAATGTGTGTGTGTGATTGGGTGAACGTGTACAAAACAATGTAAAGCGCTTTGGGTCTGTGAAAAACCAGGGAAAAGAGCTGTATAAGTGGAGTCCATTTACCATTTTTTGTATGGGTGCACCCTTTAGTTGTTCGTTAAACACCAACAGTGTGTGTGTGTGTGTCTCTGGCCTCTGTTTGGTTGGTCAGTTACAGTAGTTGGGAACAAAGTTTACCCAGGGCGCACCCAGGGTGTGTGTGTGTGTGTGTGTGTGTGTGTGTGTGTGTGTGTGTGTGTGTGTGTGTGTGTGTGTGTGTGTGTGTGTGTGTGTGTGTGTGTGTGTGTGTGTGTGTGTGTGTGTGTGTGTGTGTGTGTGTGTGTGTGTGTGTGTGTGTGTGTGTGTGTGTGTTGATGCTTATATGACACCAACGAAAATGGACATAGATAGGGGCACGTGTAGCTTGTGAACATATATTTATTTATGTGTCAGTTCTTCCAACACACACACACACCTGTATTTACAGTACATGCTATGGTAATGTACCGTAAACAGAGTACAACTTGTTGATTATGGGACATATGTGCTTTGCTGGAATGACTGTAGGCTTAATATGCAGCTGTCCATGTTGTGGTTGTAGTTTAGTTCGTTAAGATTTGCCATTAGCTTCTGTTATGTCTTATACAGCTCCGGAATAACATTTTGATTTTATACTATAAACTACTGACAACATTTCTACCAAATCCACAATACATTTTGTCATTTAGAGCATTTTTTTTTTTTTTTTTTTAAAGATATTTTTTTGGCATTTTTATGCTTTATTGATAGTGTAGAGACAGAGTTGAAATGGCGCAGAGAGGGGAGTGACATGCAGAGAAGGACCACGGGCTGGAATCAAACCCGGGTCCGTTACTGGCCGAGGCCCATGGGGGGGGGGGACGCCCTACCAACTGAGCTAAGGGCGCCCCCTTTTAGAGCATTTTCAATAAGTAATCTAGAGATGAAGATTTAAGAAAAATCCAGACTGGTCTCTTCATTTTTTCCGGAGCTGTATAGTAGCTAGTCTTCCAGGGGTCTTGAATATTTCATAAATTTTGGGGCGGCAGTGGCGAAGTGGGTAGGGAGTTCGCCTCTGGTGTGCAGGGTCGGAGGTTCGATCCCCCGTCTCCCCGCCACATGTCGAGGTGTCCCTGGGCAAGACACTGAACCCCGAATTGCTCCCGATAGTTAGCTTAGTTAGCTTAGCACCCTAGTGCTAAGCCTACCCTGCGTGGTAGCTGCTGCTATCGGTGTATGAATGTGTGTGTGACTGGGTTAATGTGTACAAAAACAATGTAAAGCGCTTTGAGTCTGTGATAAACGGAGATATAGCGCTATACAAGTCCATTTACCATTTACCATAAATTCGATTACATACATCCATAGCATTCTTGCTGATAGTACATCAAAACTAAAGTAGAGCAAAAATATAAAATTACATTCTTAGCGGTCGTACTCACAACATGACAAAATTCAACACAATACATCGCACAGCAATCGACATAAGCTCAAAAACTGTCCCAATACCGTAGCTCACATAATCATTTACCCAACAGTATATTAACAGAAAGAAAGCAGATACATTTTCAGGTACTAAGTCACACAAAACAGATGGATAGCTCAAACTTAATTTTACAAAGTCCATTTCAAATTCAGGATCATTAAAGCTGCAGTGTGTAGAATTTTGGGTTTTATTTCCTAGCAGATTTTGTAGAAAGTAATTATAATATCCATAAGTACATTTAATTTAGTGCATAATAGCTGAAACAAATGTTTTGAATTATTATTTTTTTCCCTTAGAAAGGGTATCATATATGTCCATATTTCTGCATATTTTGGACCAAGGCCTAGTGCCGCCATCTTGAAAGTATCATAGTTGGAATGTCATCAGGTGTATTGTTTCAAATTTAGAATTGTTCTTGTCCTTGAAGGCCACTGTAGCTTCTGTTATTATTCGAAAGGGTTGGGGTTACCCAGGGAGCGTTGCATTCTAGAACTTTGTAGAACTTTCTTGATGATGTCATATCACACACTGCACCTTTAAGACACATTCATGTTTTTTTGTGAACAAACAAATCGATTTTTTTACCTTTTTTAGGAAAATATATTTTAACACTTTCATAAATCAAAATGTAAAAGGTCACGTGATGATTTCCATGCCAACATTGCTTAATAGTGCACCATGGTGAGAACAGGCCTGACAGTGTTTACATAATACCTGAATGTATCTACAATTCATTAACCCATTGATGACTATGGCAGTCTAGGATGCATGTCCTTAACGCCTGAGGGTTTTCTGAAGAAATAGTATGAATTGTCAAGTCTACCAAAACCTTAATATCTAAGCCTGTGTAGCACATAGAAACATGAAATAAAATACATTTAAAAGTTAAGGTTCACAGGTTTTATTTAAACATGCTCCCTTAGCGCTTACACACCAACAAATGTTTCTAAAAATCGTCAAAATTAGATGGGGGAGAAAAAAAAGAATAAATAATATAAAATATTTAGTGTGATTTTCGTCAGTAGCCTATAGTGGACCTTGATTCTGCGCACCAAACGCCACTAACTGTTCTGTAATACACTATCGCTGACACAGCCGGCTTATTTTTTTTTTATTATTTTGTTTTATTTTTAATTTTTAATTTTTTTGATTGATGTGATTTTCGCCAAACCACACAACTTTTGGGTGATCACGTGGTCTTAAAAAATCAACAAAACCCACCTCTTGTGTATTTGAACCAATGACAGTGCATTCTATGCTGCGCATGCCATGAAAATTAGATAAAGTAACAATGCTGCACGATGCAGCATCAGGCAGGAGAGGCAATGTGGCATCGCGCAGCAGCCGTCATCAATGGGTTAACAAGTGTAATATCTGAAGTCCAAAGTCCACTGTATAATAAATCAAACTGTTGTCACTCACTCACATGCTTGGTCATGCTGTTATGTGATTTTATATTATATTATATTACATGTCATTTAGCAGACGCTTTTATCCAAAGCGACTGGAGCACACATTCATACACCGATAGCAGCAGCAGCCACCACACAGGGTGGTAACTAAGCTAACTATCAGGAGCAGTTTAGGGTTCAGTGTCTCTTTGCCCAGGGACACTTTGGACATGTGGCGGGGAGACGGGGGATCGAACCACTGACCCTGTAGTTGAGGGTCGACCACCCTACACACTGAGCTATGTCCACTAAAGGCTAGATATCAAGGCTTTTTTGGGGTCATAAATGTAGCTAAGAAGAATATTACATTAGTTTAAATTAAAGGTGCTGTCTACAGAGCCTATATGCTGTGTATTTATACCAGATTTTTTTTCAACACACACACACACACACACACACACACACACACACACACACACACACACACACACACACACACACACACACACACACACACACACACACACACACACACACACACAGGTAGTCACAAAAAGATTTTGACAACAGGCATTCTCCAGAAATACTCAAATTTTTTAGTTATTTATCGAGTTAAGATCTAAACACATATTCCTATTTCCTCTGTTTTAAATCAATGCAAACTGGATATTGGTGACAAAACACACCATTTGAAGAGGTAACTTTGGGCTCTCAGAATTTCTGCTATTTTAGTGGCATTTTATAAATTCGATTTATTTACTCCTATTTATCTAATGAACATATGGTTTAGGTCTGTCTTATTCGACTCTATGGGTCGCTTTCGCAGACATGGATTAAGCCTAGTTCTGGACTAAATTGTACTTTCAATGGACAATCTCCATTCAAAATTCCATTTAGTCCAGGACTAGGCTTAATCCATGTCTGTGAAACTGGCCCTATATTTATTTTCTATCGTTCCTATTGCCCCGTGGGTCAGTGATAAACGCCATTTTGTTTCTGACGTACAGTATGTCTTGTATATATCAGAACTGACGATAAAAAACTTTGACATGACATTGCCTTTTTATGGGTTAATCAAAATCCAAATGGGTCTGCCAAAGAGCTTTAGTGCACTGTTATCTAGTTCAACCTTAGTTTGACTTATCGACTCTTGTGTGTGTGTGTGTGTGTGTGTGTGTGTGTGTGTGTGTGTGTGTGTGTGTGTGTGTGTGTGTGTGTGTGTGTGTGTGTGTGTGTGTGTGTGTGTGTGTGTGTGTGTGTGTGTGTGTGTGTGTGTGTGTGTGTGTGTGTGCGTGCGTGCGTGCGTGCGTGCGTTTATGACACATGACCTATTCACTTATCATATCGATTGAATTTTGAGTAGATTGTTGATTTTTTTTTTATAGATTTTTTTTTTAAAACAATTTTTGGGGGCATTTATTTTTATTTTTTGCTTTTTATTAGTCAGTGTGTAGAGACAGAGTTGAAATGTGTCGGAGAGGGGAATGACATGCAGAGAACGACCCGGGCTGGATTCTAACCCGGGTCTGCTGTGAAGAGGACAGACAGACAGACAGACAGAGAGGGGAATGACATGCAGAGAACGACCCGGGCTGGATTCTAACCCGGGTCTGCTGTGAAGAGGACTGAGCCTTCAAGCGCCTCCCTAAAATATTGACTCATGCTCTTTAGTTTGTCACCCTGTTAAAGTGATGGGGTCGCCTACCATTGAAATAATGTAAATTGCATGTCAAATATTTTTCACAAGTTAACATATCAATGGACTATCCCATCTGTGTGTGTGTGTGTGTTTGTGTGCTCCTGTGGGTGTCTTGTCTGTCTGTCTGTCTGTGTATGTCTCTGTCTGTCTGTGTATGTCCCTGTCTGTCTGTCTGTCTGTGTATGTCTCTGTCTGTCCTTTTGTGTGTGCCCCTTTGTTTGTCTGTCTGTGTGTGTGTCTGTGTGTGTGTGTCTGTCTAATGATTGCTGAGCAGTTGGTTTCTGTTGCAGATTTGCATGGACAGCTGACGGCATGTTGCTGGGTCACGTCTGTCTTCCGGTGTGTGTGTGTGTGTGTGTGTGTGTGTGTGTGTGTGTGTGTGTGTGTGTGTGTGTTTTAGAAAACAGAGCAGAACAGATGTGGTGACAGTCATCCTGTGTGTGTGTGTGTGTGTTGACAGTCATAGTTTATAGTCATCTCTTCTCACTGTAATCCTTTATGTAACGGGGACACACACACACACACACACACACACACACACACACACACACACACACACACACACACACACACACACACACACACACACACAGAGACTTACGGGTGACAGCAGTGATTGTTATCCACCGGAAACATGAAAGGAAACAATTGAAGTGATTATAAAGGATTTCTACAGACCCTCAATAAGACAATAAAATATATATAATATCAATAATACACACACACACACACACACACACTCGTTCTCTCGCTATCTCTCTCTCACACACACAGTCACCCACTTACACCATACATATATCCTTCATACATTAAACCTGCAGTGTGTAGAATTTGGGGTTTTATTTCCTAGCAGATTTTGTAGAAAGTAATTATAATATCCATAAGTACATTTAATTTAGTGCATAATAGCTGAAAAAATGTATTTGATTATTTTTTTTCCTTAAAAAGGGTCTCATATGTCCATATTCCTGCATATTTTGGACCAAGGCCTAGTGCCGCCATCTTGAAAGTGTCATAGTTGGAATGTTGGTTACCCAGGGAGCGTTGCATTCTGGAACTTTGTAGAACTTTCTTGATGATGTCATATTACACACTGCACCTTTTAAAATGCAAATAATCAAAAACACACAAAGACGTATTGTTGTACAGCCTGTTCAGACAACAGCAAACTCCAAAGATTTCAACTTACTTTGGACCGAAGTAGTAAAACTAGTGGTGGCTGCCATTACATCTACGGTGCCCACAATCTCTACCATTGTGTCCTTGAGCAAGACACTTAAAACCCCAAACTGCTCCAGGGGTGCTGTACTATGGCTGACCCTGCGCTCTGACCCCCTCTGGAGTGTGGGAACTTGAGAGGGGAGATGAGGAAAGATGAATTTCGATGTACCTTGTGTAAATTGACTAATAAAGATAACTTAAAGGTGCAGTGTGTAATATGACATCATCAAGAAAGTTCTACTAAGTTCTAGAATGCAACGCTCCCTGGGTAACCCCAACCCTTTAGAATAATAACAGAAGCTACAGTGGCCTTCAAGGACAAGAACAATTCTACATTTTAAACAATGCACCTGATGACAATCCAACTATGACACTTTCAAGATGGCGGCACTAGGCCTTGGTCCAAAATATGCAGAAATATGGACATATATGAGACCCTTTCTAAGGGAAAAAAATAATTCAAAAAAATGTTTTCAGCAATTATGCACTAAATTAAATGTACTTATGGATATTATAATTATTTTCTACAAAATCTGCTTGGAAATAAAACCCAAAATTCTACACACTGCAGGTTTAAGAATTAATATAAAAAATAAAAAGTTTAACTAGCTACTCCAGAGACCAATATCGATAGGAGACTTATTGGCTTGAGTGAATAAAGTTAATGAGAAGCCACCAGCTGTTTGGAGGGCAAAGGTCTCACACACACACACACACACACACACACACACACACACACACACACACACACACACACACACACACACACACACACACACACACACACACACACACACACACACACACACACACACACACACACACACACACACACACACACACACACACACACACATTCCTACATCAATAGCTCCACATGTCTGACTAATGGTTTTACTAATCTCAACTGCACCTGAACCTTGACTGTTTATGCCTTTTTAGAGAGAGAGAGAGTGTGTGTGTGTGTACTTGAATTCCAATATGAGTTTTAGACCTTTCAGAGTGGGGACATTATTGGAAAGTGAAGACATTTAGTCCGTTTCTCACTTTGGGACAGGCCTTTAAAGGGCTGTTTGAGAGTTAACACTAGGTTTTAAGGACAGGCCTTTAAAGGGCTGTTTGAGGGTTAACACTAGGTTTTAAGGACAGGCCTTTAAAGGGCTGTTTGAGGGTTAACACTAGGTTTTAAGGACAGGCCTTTGAAGGGCTGTTTGAGGGTTAACACTAGGTTTTAAGGACAGGCCTTTAAAGGGCTGTTTGAGGGTTAACATTAGGTTTTAAGGACAGGCCTTTGAAGGGCTGTTTGAGGGTTTACACTAGGTTCTAAAGTTCAGGTATGAACTAGGTTTATGTTAGGGTTAGTGTAAGGGTTGGGGTTAGGCATTTAGTTTTGATGGTTACGGTAAGGGGCTAGGGAATGTATTATGTCAACGAATGTCTTCACAAGTATAGCCGTACAAACGTGTGTGTGTGTGTGTGTGTGTGTGTGTGTGTGTGTGTGTGTGTGTGTGTGCATATGGTCACAGTCTGCACATAATCTCTAACAAACTGACCTTCAAGCTAAGGGGTCCTGCTGAGTTTGAATCACTCTCTCTCTCTCTCTCTCTCTCTCTTTCCTGCAGTAATTCAAGCTTGCTCGCCCTGCTCTCACACACACACACACACACACACACACACACACACACACACACACACACACACACACACACACACACACACACACACACACACACACACACACACACACACACACACACACACTCTCAAGGGGCTTTCCCTTTTACTGTGTGTGTGTGTGTGTGTGTTCCTCGGCAGTATGTCACCCGGTTACCTTACACCTTCTTAGAGTTGCCTTTCCACTGAAATCTGTGTGTGTAGAACCATACGACCTAAGAATAGTTGAGCACACCAGTCAAATATTTTCCATTAACAAACTAGAAGGTTACGTACTTTTCCCTCACGCGCTCACCGTAGCAACAAGTAGGCTAGGTTTACAGAGCCTGGGCTGTGTATTAAACACCAGATTTTTTTTCTAGTGCACACACACACACACACACACACACACACACACACACACACACACACACACACACACACACACATTCTTTGAGGATCAATCGAGTATTTAGTTTATCTATTTGGCCAAGCTATTATTAGTACGCAACGCAATGTCTGCAGGGATAGCAATGCACCGCAATATAGCCTGTACCACAAGAGGCCTAATGCTCCTTGAAAACATTCAGTTATAACATGATATTGACAGTTTACAGACCCTAGGCTGTTTATTAAAGGTGCTGTAAGACACTGTGACTTCTAAGCTGTTGCTGTAACCGGATGTAGACCATAATAGTATAATAATCCTGAAAATGATTTTTGGCTTACGCACAGGGTGTGTGTGTCTGTGTGTGTGTGTGTGTGTGTGTCTCTGTGTGTGTGTGTGTGTGTGTGTGCTGGATTATAACTGATGTCATTTGTAGCAGTTAAATGGATTGAGGGATAAAGATTGAGTTTAAGAGTGAATGCCCTTCGTGATACGGGGACTTTAAATTTGGGACTTGGGACAAATTGTTTTAGTTGGTGTGTATATTAAATACATTTAAAGGTGCAGTGTGTAATATGACATCATGAAGAAAGTTCTACAAAGTTCTAGAATGCAACGCCCCCTGGGTAACCCCACCCCTTTAGAATAATAACAGAAGCTACAGTGGCCTTCAAGGACAAGAACAATTCTACATTTTAAACAATGCACCTGATGACATTCCAACTATGACACTTTCAAGATGGTGGCACTAGGCCTTGGTCCAAAATATGCAGAAATATGGACATATTTGAGACCCTTTCTAAGGGGAAAAAAATAATTCCAAAAATGTTTTTCAGCTATTATGCACTAAATTCAATGTACTTATGGATATTATAATTACTTTCTACAAATCTGCTAGGGAATAAAACCCAAAATTCTACACACTGCAGCTTTAAAGTCGCTACGAGGAACTTTGAAATATTTCTGAAACTGTCTAATTTTATTCCTCTGATGATCATGAATTACATGTAACAGCAAACGAGACCATCAGTGCAAAGAAAGCTATTTTTATATAGTTTTTCTTAATGCCTTTATCATGGGTATACGCTCACCCAGGAACAACAGCTGGCGTGGTAGAAACACTACCGCTTTGCTTTGGTCGGTTGTTTCAGCGATTCTGGAGAATGCTTGTTCTTGTCAGAATAACTTGTTTGTCTAAATCAGTGAATATCCCCTCATGATCCGCTACCTGTCTGTGTGTGAGATGAAAAAAAAATCCCAGTGTTAATTAGGGCTGGGTATCGTCAAGGACTTTGCGATACGATACGTATCACGATACACTGGTCACGATACGATATATATCACGATATATTGCGTATCTTGATATATCACGATATATTGCGATATTCCATAAACAAGTTGCCTTGTCAAACATAACAGCACAATATATTGATAGTTGCACAGACAAATGAAGTCAAAACTATTTCATTCACAACTTCCTTTACTATTTTTCTTCCTTTTTTTGGTTTTGGCAAATGATCAAACACTGCTGCAGCTGCTTAACATCAAAATAACAAATCCAATTCACTTTTGTACTAACTGTACAGGACACAATGAAAATGAAAACACATCAGTGTGCTTTTGTGACACAGTGAATCTTACAGTGAAGTATTTTTATAAACAAAACTGATCTAACTTCAATAGTCAGTATCCAAGAGGCTCAGGCCTGACAGCAGACATGGGTTTGAATCTGACCCATGGTTGTTTCATTCCCTCTCTGCCCCACTTCATATCTGTATCTCTGCACTGTCAATAAAGCCTTGAAAAGCAAAAAAAAAAAAAAATCATAAAAAAATTAATAAAAGAAAATCAATATTTTGATATAAAAATCGATACTGATATCGGGAAACTAAGTATCGCGATATATCGATATTTCGATTTTTTGACACAGCCCTAGTGTTAATACACAGCCAAGGCTCTGTGAATGGGGATGTTGCTATGCTAGCTATGGTGGGCCCCCTTTGCTCATTTACCATGTGGTGTGTTTGTGTGCGTGAATTCTGTGTTATTCTAGGTCACACACACACACACACACACACACACACACACACACACACACACACACACACACACACACACACACACACACACACACAGAGCCTGTTAGCTCTATAGAGGGATTACTGTGTCCTGTGTGATTATCAGTCTATTAATAATAGCTTCCTTCCTTTAAGGCTGTTCTCATGCTGCTATAGTGGCAGAGCTACACACACACACACACACACACACACACACACACACACACACACACACACACACACACACACACACACACACACACCACCAACCCTAAGGCCAGACATTAATGTAATATACTATAGTGGAGTGTATACACTTCAGCAAGACGGACAATGGCATACACACACAGGCTTGCACGCTCAGTCAGTCAGTCAGTCAGTCAGTCAGTCAGTCAGTCAGTCAGTCAGTCAGTCAGTCAGTCAGTCAGTCAGTCAGTCAGTCAGTCAGTCAGTCAGTCAGTCAGTCAGTCAGTCAGTCAGTCAGTCAGTCAGTCAGTCAGTCAGTCAGTCAGTCAGTCAGTCACTCACTCACTCACTCACTCACTCACTCACTCACTCACTCACTCACTCACTCACTCACTCACTCACTCACTCACTCACTCACTCACTCACTCACTCACTCACTCACTCACTCACTCACTCACTCACTCACTCACTCACTCACTCACTCACTCACTCACTCACTCACTCACTCACTCACTCACTCACTCACTCACTCACTCACTCACTCACTCACTCACTCACTCACTCACTCACTCACTCACATTTCACAACACTTAAACATACATATTAGGAGTGTGCCATAGGTCAACACAGTCCTTACCAGAGTGATAATGTTTTCAGGTCCTATCATGTCCCCTGATCCATATTCATTACAGGCTAGAATGCATAAACACATACAGACGTACCCTGCTAGTGTAATCTGGTCTCTGGAAACTGTATTTTGAAAATCTTGCCCCCTTGATGTTTTTTTTTTTTGTTATTAATTTAATTTTAAGAATCAGCTGTTAATACACAGCCTAGGCTCTGTAAACTGGTATGTAAACAAAGGGGACCCACTGTAGCTAGCAACATGCCTGTTTACAGAGCCTAAGCTGTTTATTAACATTGGATTTTTTTCCCCACACACACACACACACACACACACACACACACACACACACACACACACACACACACACACACACACACACAGTACAGACAGGTAGTGGATCATGAGGAGATATTCATTGATTTTGAGAAGTGATTTTGTCAACAAGCGTTCTCCAGAATCACTGACTGCACCTTTAAAGCCATTTAGTTTACAGTTTTTAATGGTTTTAATTTCAAGTTTCCATCTGCTACAGAGACTGAGAAATAAATGTTAACATTCTGGTTTTAGAGGCATGTTTTTCTTCTAGACATACTTAGATGTTATTGGGTTAAGCTTCTTGGGTTCCTCTTTCTAACCAAGTTTGTGTAGCTGGGATTACAGAGCCTAGGACGGGTGCCAGGCAATCACAGTGTTGTAGGGTTTGTGTTAGAGGCTGGCTGTGGCCGTTAATAGGGTTTGTGTTAGAGGCTGGCTGTGGCTGTGTAGGGTTTGTGTTAGAGGCTGAGGCTGTGTAGGGTTTGTGTTAGTGACTGTGGCTGTGTAGGGTTTGTGTTAGAGGCTGACTGTGGCTGTGTAGGGTTTGTGTTAGAGGCTGACTGTGGCTGTGTAGGGTTTGTGTTAGAGGCTGGCTGTGGCTGTGTAGGGTTTGTGTTAGAGGCTGGCTGTGGCTGTGTAGGGTTTGTGTTAGTGACTGTGGCTGTGTAGGGTTTGTGTTAGTGACTGTGGCTGTGTAGGGTTTGTGTTAGAGGCTGGGCTGTGGCTGTGTAGGGTTTGTGTTAGAGGCTGGCTGTGGCTGTGTAGGGTTTGTGTTAGAGGCTGACTGTGGCTGTGTAGGGTTTGTGTTAGAGGCTGGCTGTGGCTGTGTAGGGTTTGTGTTAGTGACTGTGGCTGTGTAGGGTTTGTGTTAGAGGCTGGCTGTGGCTGTGTAGGGTTTGTGTTAGAGGCTGGCTGTGGCTGTGTAGGGTTTGTGTTAGAGGCTGGCTGTGGCTGTGTAGGGTTTGTGTTAGTGACTGTGGCTGAGGCTGTGGCCTAGTTGGACTGAAGCTGAAGCAGGAGGAACCAAACACATTGGGATGAACAAGTTGTTTCCAAGAAACTAACTACGCTCTCTCTGTCTCTGTCGCTCTCACTCTGTCTGTCCCTGTCTGTCGCTCTCGCTCTGTCTGTCTCTGTCTGTCTCTGTCTGTCTCTCTCTCTCTCTCTCTCATTTACAATCCTAGTTCCTAGAGCCCAAAGTAATATATCTATCACTTAATTAATGACCTAATCGCTTTATAATTGTTATGAAGAGTTGAAGAAGTTATTCCACTGTTACTTTAAAAGTGTCTTGCTAATTTAAATGAGAGACGGAGAGAGAGAGTGTGTAGAATTCAAAATGATAAACGTGCCCTTTGAAGTGTAATTTAGGGAGTACGCTCTACACAGGCACGCACGCACTCTCACACACTCACTCACTCACTCACACACACACTCACTCACTCACACACTCACTCACACACACACTCACTCACTCACTCACTCACTCACTCACTCACTCACTCACTCACTCACTCACTCACTCACTCACTCACACTCACACACTCACACACACACACACACACACACACACACACACACACACACACACAGCTTATTTCTTACATAATGCGGGCCCAGTCCTGCTGGGACGGGACCATCAGGGGAGAATGGCTGAGTGTGTGAACTGTGCGCGACCCTTACACCACCATGTCTGTAACTATGGAAACAGAACAAAGAAACAACCTGCCGACTTGTTCAGCCAAAAAAAACTGTCTTCAGTGACAAACCTTTTCTTAACCCCTTGAATAGTTGTCTGTCTGTCTGTCTGTCTGTCTGTCTGTCTGTCTGTCTGTCTGTCTGTCTGTCTGTCTGTCCGTCAGCCCTGTGATTGACAGGCAGCGTATTTCAGCATATTTATTGCAACTCTGCGGGAGTTAGAAGACACCTGAGTTTTTCACATTTCTATTCACTCACTCACTCACTCACTCACTCACTCACTCACTCACTCACTCACTCACTCACTCACTCACTCACTCACTCACTCACTCACTCACTCACTCACTCACTCACTCACTCACACTCTCTCTCTCATAGCGATTTTATAATGATAGAACGCCGGTTCCGTATGGGTGAAGTTTTCCTTTACGTATTTGTTTAATTCACTCACTCACTCACTCACTCACTCACTCACTCACTCACCCCCTCCCCCCTCCCCCCTCCCCCCTCTCACTCACTCACTCACACCCTCCCCCCCCACCCCCCGCCCCAACACACACCCACACCCCTCCCCCTCCCCACACACACACACACACACATCCCCACCATTCTAACTTGACTGTTGTGTTTGTTTGGCTCACCCAGACGTGCCTGCGCCGGAGCAGCCGGAGCTGTTCCTGAAGAAGCTTCAGCAGTGCTGTACGGTGTTCGACTTCATGGACACACTGTCGGACCTCAAGATGAAGGAATACAAGCGCTCCACGCTCAACGAGCTGGTCGACTACGTCACCGTCAGCCGGGGATACCTGACGGAGCAGGCCTATCCCGAGGTCGTCAAAATGGTGAGGGGGGACGCACGCACACACTCAAGCACGCGCACACACTCACACTCAATCAGTCAGTCACTCACTCACTCACTCACACATTCACTCACTCACTCATACATTTACACACTCACTCACTCACTCACTCACTCACTCACTCACTCACTCACTCACTCACTCACTCACTCACTCACTCACTCACAGACAGACAGACAGACAGACAGACAGACAGATCAGGGGATACCTGACGGAGCAGGCCTACCCCGAGGTCGTCAAAATGGTACGAGGAGATACACACTCACGCACGCGCACAGACACACAGTCAGTCAGTCACTCACTCACTCACTCACTCACTCACTCACTCACTCACTCACTCACTCACTCACTCAAGCACACAGACACACTCACTCACTCAAGCACTCACTCACTCACTCACTCACTCACTCACTCACTCACTCACTCACTCACTCACTCACTCACTCACTCACTCACTGTACACATTCACTCACTCACTCACTCACTCACTCACTCACTCACTCACTCACTCACTCACTCACTCACTCACTCACTCACTCACTCACTCACTCACTCAAGCACACAGACACACTCACTCACGCACACACTCACTCACTCACTCACTCACTCACTCACTCACTCACTCACTCACTCACTCACTCACCCTCACACATTCACATTCACACATTCACTCACTCACTCACTCACTCACTCACTCACTCACTCACTCACTCACTCACTCACTCACTCACTCACTCACTCACTCACTCACTCACTCACTCACTCAGACAGACAGACAGACAGACAGACAGACAGACAGACAGACAGATCAGGGAATACCTGACGGAGCAGGCCTACCCCGAGGTCGTCAAAATGGTGAGGGGGACAGACAGACAGGCAGGCAGGCAGGCAGGCAGGCAGGCAGGCAGGCAGGCAGGCAGGCAGGCAGGCAGGCAGGCTGGCTGGCTGGCTGACAGGTAGGCAGGCAGGCAGGCAGACTGACTGACGCAAGCACACACTCCTCACTACACACACACACGTGTGCATTTAACACACAAAGTGGATTTACTGATTCAGTTTTGTGTCCAAAAAAACCGACAATGTTTTTACTGGATGATTTGACAGCGTGATGTGTTAACGTGTTGAGATAGAAAACTATGAGCAACATCTTATTATTTCATCTCTAAAAAAATCCCTCATTCAGAAATACAAATGCAATCAGAAGAGTCGTCTTCAGATTCCTATTATGGAGGTCTCATCTGAAAACAGTCATTACACAGTTGTGTTCTAAACGATACACACGTGTCCAGACTGTATTGATCTAAGCCCTGTCTGTGTGTGTGTGTGTGTGTGTGTGTGTGTGTGTGTGTGTGTGTGTGTGTGTGTGTGTTTGTGTGTTGTTGCAGGTGTCTCACAACATATTCCGGACTCTTCCGCCCAGCGACAGTAACGAGTTTGACCCAGAGGAAGACGAGCCCACACTGGAGGCCTCCTGGCCACACTTACAGGTACAAAGAGAAGAGTGTGTGTGTGTGTGTTCACTTACAGGTACACAGAAGAGTGTGTGTGTGTTCACTTACAGGTACACAGAAGAGTGTGTGTGTGTGTGTGTGTTCACTTACAGGTACACAGAAGAGTGTGTGTGTGTGTTCACTTACAGGTACACAGAAGAGTGTGTGTGTGTGTTCACTTACAGGTACACAGAAGAGTGTGTGTGTGTTCACTTACAGGTACACAGAAGAGTGTGTGTGTGTTCACTTACAGGTACACAGAAGAGTGTGTGTGTGTTCACTTACAGGTACACAGAAGAGTGTGTGTGTGTGTTCACTTACAGGTACAAAGAGAAGAGTGTGTGTGTGTTCACTTACAGGTACACAGAGAACAGAACAGTGTTTCTGCTGTACGTCCAGGTTTTTTCTTAGCAGTAGAATCAACAACTTAAACATTTCTTGGGCTCTTCTTAAGGATTTGTCTGAGCTCCTGCACCAGTGTCAGGGGGGAGGGGGGGACACCAGTTTGTAAACGCTGCCATACTGAGAAATACAGAGAGAGTTTTGTGGAGCTGATAGGCTTAATCAACTTTGTGTCAACTCGTTTGTCAATGGCTTGAATGTAACCGCCATTGATTCATATGAAGAAGTTACACATTATAGCTTTAAAAGACTTGATTACTAGAGCCAGCCTCTCTGGTCTCTCACCCCCCCCCCTCTATGTGTGTGTGTCTGCTGCCCAGGACTCCTGTAGATTTGAGATGCAAATCTCAAGGAGAAAAAAACCTGGTAAAAAAACACAATTTAATAAAATTCACATTTTGCTCCAACATTTTTCCAAAAGTCATAAAAAAAGATGTCATCCCTCCAAGTCAAAATCATTTGATTCGCCCACATCCAGGACGTTATACCTGACACGGTCCCCTGTGTGTCCTTCCCCTTTAAGTTCAACCCAGTCCAAGTGTAAAGGCGAAAAGACACATTTCTATTTGACTCAATTTCTTTATTGAAAAATCCAGTAACTTAAAGCTGCAGTGTGTAGAATTTTGGGTTTTATTTCCTAGCAGATTTTGTGGAAAGTAATTATAATATCCATAAGTACATTTAATTTAGTGCATAATAGCTGAAAAACATGTTTTGAATTATTATTTTTTCCCTTAGAAAGGGTCTCATATATGTCCATATTTCTGCATATTTTGGACCAAGGCCCAGTGCCGCCATCTTGAAAGTGTCATAGTTGGAATGTCATCAGGTGCATTGTTTAGAATTTAGAATTGTTCTTGTCCTTGAAGGCCACTGTAGCTTCTGTTATTATTCTAAAGGGTTGGGGTTACCCAGGGAGCGTTGCATTCTAGAACTTTGTAGAACTTTCTTGATGATGTCATATTACACACTGCACCTTTAACTTAACTTGGCTGTAAGGAACATTTCAGTCAGGATTTTTATTTTATTTTTAAACCAGCTTGTTTTCGTACAGAAGGCAGTTTTGGCTGTACTCTGTGTCCAAAGTTAAGTGAGTTTTCAGAAAGTTAATTTGAAACGCAAAGAGCTCAGCTGATCAATGATGGCTGCCTCTGAAACATGTTGTTTTCTCTGACTCTCTCGCTCTCTTTCTCTCTCTCTCTCTCTCTCTCATACTCTCTCTGTCCGTCCCTCTCTTCTTCTCTCTCTCTCTCCCCCTCCCTCTCTCTATCTCTCCCTCCCTCCCTCCCTCCCTCCCTCCCTCCCTCCCTCCCTCTCTTCCTGTCTTCCTCCCTCTCCCTCCCCCTCTCTCTCTTTTCTCTCTCTGTCTGTCTCTCTCTCAATTCAAAAAGCTTTATTGGCATGACTATTGTGGTAAACAAACAGTGTTGCCAAAGCCTTACAATAAAACAAATAATACTAAAAGAGAACATTCAGAACAGTATGTAGATATAACAATATAACATTACATATCTCTCTCTCTCTCTCTCTCTCTCTCTCTCTCTCTCTCTCTCTCTCTCTCTCTCTCTCTCTCTCTCTCTCTCTCTCTCTCTCTCTATCTCTCTCTATCTCTCTCTCTATCTATCTATCTAGTTGGTATACGAGTTCTTCATCCGGTTCTTGGAGAGTCAGGAATTCCAGCCGAGCATTGCCAAAAAGTACATAGACCAGAAGTTTGTCCTACAGGTGAGTTAAAGAACTTTAAGTGTCACTTTAAAGGTGCACTGTGTAACTTTGTGTGTGTCAGAGAAGTGAAACATTTTCTAAGGTATATTCTCATAACTGAATAAACAAACTTTCCTCACAGGGAAAATGTGATCTCTGAAACACCATTTGAAGTTAGAAAGCTTCCTGAAAAGTTACTGTTTCACTGTTGTTGTTTACAGCAGCAGGGCCCACAGTTTGGTTAACAAACATATTCTATAGTCTTACATTTGGTTCCAGGTGTCTCTTAATAATGTAGTTTTGATTTATGATAATAGAGTTATTCAATGCTAAGAATTATATGTAGAGTAAATATGTTTAGTAAACTAACTCTGCGAATGCAAGCTAAACCCCCCCTTACCATTTAATGTGTTTTCTTTAGGGGTGTGAAAAAAAATCGATTTTCCGATTAATCGCGATTCTCCCTCGAACGATTCCTGAATCGATTCATAAAAGTTAATAATCGATTTATAAAAAAATAAATATTTTTACTAGTATTTAATATTAGTATTCCCTGCGCCACTGCACATGCACGCCACACAAGTGCGAGTTGTTAAAACTGGCGACAAAAAGGCAGAGAGCAGCAAACCCATATGACCTGCACTGGCTTTGTGTCTGTTAATGTTTTTGCATGAGAGCTGAATTCCAAGCCATACTTTTTGCACAATGTGTTGAAATGACATAGAAAATAATAGAATAGAAATCCTATAGAAACATGATTTACAAGAGTAGAAATAAAATTAAAACTGAATCGGTTTAGTTTTTACATACTTCCATTTTGTGTTGAAATGCAAACTGCATTGATTATTGCACTGTTCATAGAAAGTCATATTTGTGACAAGAAAAGCTTTTCTCTTAATACAATATTAAAGAAGGCAATTCATCTGTTGATTGTCTTTAATGATCATCACAAAAGTAGGAAGTGATTAGCAAACTCTGATGTGCATTTAAATATATTTTTGAAATTCACAAAAGGTATGTACATAAAAAATGTTTTGCATTGAGATGCATTGAACATTGAATCGTTGACCTGAATCGGAATCGAATCGTGAGGCGCCAAGAGATTCCCACCCCTAATAAACATTCACCAGGCACTTTTTATGATGGTATGTTAAATCCAATTAAAGGAATACCGTTGCTATTTTTTAATACCCTGGTATGCATCTTTAACAAGCTCTTTTCCCCTGATTGTATTCCCTTGTCTCTCTTGTATCAGCTCAATAACGGCTATCTAATCTAATCTAATCTTATCTAATCTAATCTTATCTTGTGTCTCTGTGTCTCAGCTGCTGGAGTTGTTTGACAGTGAGGACCCGCGGGAGAGAGACTACCTGAAGACGGTCCTTCATAGAATCTACGGGAAATTCCTGGGGCTGAGGGCTTTTATACGAAAACAGATCAATAATATTTTTCTACGGTGAGTTGGGGTTTATCAATCTTTTTTTAAAGCTGCAGTGTGTAGAATTTGGGGTTTTATTTCCTAGCAGATTTTGTTGAAAGTAATTATAATATCCATAAGTACATTTAATTTAGTGCATAATAGCTGAAAAAAATGTCTTGAATTATTTTTTTTCTCTTAGAAAGGGTCTCATATATGTCCATATTTCTGCATATTTTGGACCAAGGCCTAGTGCCGCCATCTTGAAAGTGTCATAGTTGGAATGTCATCAGGTGCATTGTTTGAAATGTAGAATTGTTCTTGTCCTTGAAGGCCACTGTAGCTTCTGTTATTATTCTAAAGGGTTGGGGTTACCCAGGGAGTGTTGCATTCTAGAACTTTGTAGAACTTTCTTGATGATGTCATATTACACACTGCACCTTTAAAGAAAAATTTAGGTTGCCTCTTTTTTTTTTTTCTAAGTAATTTATAAGTGGGATGATCAGAACTGTTTGCAACATTTAAAGGTGCAGTGTGTAATATGACATCATCAAGAAAGTTCTAGAATGCAACGCTCCCTGGGTAACCCCAACCCTTTTGAATAATAACAGAAGCTACAGTGGCCTTCAAGGACAAGAACAATTCTAAATTTTAAACAATGCACCTGATGACATTCCAACTATGACACTTTCAAGATGGCGGCACTAGGTCTTGGTCCAAAATATGCAGAAATATGGACATATACGAGACCCTCTCTAAGGGAAAAATAAATAATAAAAAAAAAAAATCAGCTATTATGCACTAAATTAAATGTACTTATGGATATTAAAATTACTTTCTACAAAATCTGCTAGGAAATAAAACCCAAAACTCTACACACTGCAGCTTTAAGTGACGAGTTATTTGAATGACCTGGGAAGAAAGAAAATTACATACCAATTATTATTATTATTATTATTATTATTATTATTATTATTATTATTATTATTATTATTATTATTATTATTATTATTATTATTATTATTATTATTATTATTATTATTTATTATTAAGTAACTGATTTGGCTATTGTAATATTGGTCTTGGAGTGGCTTTAAAAGTTCTTAAATATATATAACTTATCTGGAGCTGTAGTAACCCTGTGTACAATTGAACTTGTCTTAGCAAAATCATTTCTTGGCGTTTTTATTTGTCATCATGCTAGCCGTTAATAGTTTAATTAATGATAATAACCATTGCTAGTATTTATAAAGCACTTTTCTAGACACTGTCCAGTTCCCAATCTCAACCTTGTCTTTTCTGTCTGTGTGTGTGTGTGTGTGTGTGTGTGTGTGTGTGTGTGTGTGTGTGTGTGTGAGTCGTGTGCACTTCAACGTGTGTGTGTGTGAGTCTTTTGCAGTTTTGTTTATGAGAGACACTTCAACGGTATGTGGACATGCTGGAGATCCTGGGGAGGTATACACACACACACACACACACACACACACACACACACACACACACACACACACACACACACACACACACACACACACACACACTCTTACTGTACTGTACCGTCGTAACTTCTGCTTTAGATACAGTACACACACATTATCACCCCGAGAGCACTAGTAGTTATACTTATACTTTATTTTGTATGTACTACAAATGTGCAAACATTTTAGAAATCGGTTCATTCTAACCTGAGAAAAGGCAGAAAGAGTGTTTTATGGTCTCACTTTCTAACCGTACATTTTACTAGTGTGACATCACACTAGTAAAAATTTAGGGTTAGGATTAACAAGACAGCTGGGCCAAGGGAAGACTGAGGGAAGAAAAACCTCATTCATTATATTATAATAGTGATTTCATAATGATAGAACGCTGGTTCCATATGGGTGAAGTATTCCTTTAAGTAAAGTGAAAAGTGCTCAAAAATATATTTTTTAAATCCATTACAATAACAGTTTACCAGGAGTTTCATGGCGTGTTATTTTTCAATGTCTGTATGTATAATTTATTTTTAAATATTTTCTCCATCTCTCTCTCTGCCTCCCCCCCTCTCTCTCTCCCCCTCTCTCTCCCTCCCTCCCTCCCTCCCTCTCTCTCTCTCCCTCCTCCCTCCCTCCTCCCTCTCTCCCTCCCCCTCCCTCTCCCTCTATCTCTCCCCCTCCATCTCTCTCTCTCTCTGTCTCTCCCTCCCCCCTCCATCTCCCTCCCTCTCTCTCTCCCTCTCTTCCCCCTCCATCTCTCTCTCTCTCTCTCTCTCCATCTTTCTCTCTTCAGTATAATCAATGGTTTTGCTCTGCCGCTGAAAGCTGAACATAAACAGTTTCTGGTCAAAGTCTTGATCCCACTCCACACTGTCAGGAGTCTCTCCCTCTTCCACGCACAGGTAACACACACACTCACACACGCACACGCACACACACACACACACACTCACACACTCACACACGCACACACTCACACACACTCGCACGCTCCCTCACTCACACACACACACGCGCTCACACTCACTCACTCACTCACTCACTCACTCACTCACTCACTCACTCACTCACTCACTCACTCACTCACTCACTCACTCACTCACTCACTCACTCACTCACTCACTCACCCACTCACTCACTCACTCACTCACACTCACTCACACACTCACTCACTCACTCACTCACTCACTCACTCACTCACTCACTCACTCACTCACTCACTCACTCACTCACTCACTCACTCACTCACTCACTCACTCACTCACTCACTCACTCACTCACTCACTCACTCACTCACTCACTCACTCACTCACTCACTCACTCACTCACTCACTCACTCACTCACTCACTCACTCACCCAACACACACAGGTAACACACTACATTTTTAAATCATTGATTTGAAAAGTTCATAGAAATTTGAGTTCTTCCCATTTGAGTCAACCCTTTATTATACAGCTTTGTGTACAGACAAACTTTGATCTTGCACATGTGTTTGTGTTTTGGGGGAAAATGTCTAACACAACTACAAATACTAAATCAATTTACTTTGAAAGTAGTGTCAAACTAGCCTGGCTCCGCTCGCCTACCTACTTCTGCTCAATTTTCATTTAACTTCAGTAGTCAGTCTGGGGCTAGGGTGTGTTCATGGAATTCTGCTCGTCCAGATTTTTGGTTATACAATCAGTGAACAGAGCGAGTGGCTGAGAACGATGATGTCGAAGTCGCGCTCCAGTTTCATTTGAATGCTGCGTTGCCTTATACTCGGAAATTTCCGACTTGGTAGTCTGACCTGATCTGCTCAGGAAAGTATGGATGCCTAAAACCTTTCTCCTCCAAATAACTAAACGTTAGGCTCTAACAAGTTACTGTTGCCAGGTACCGGTAGATCCATAGACTACAATATGTAGTGAAGTCGGAAATTTCCGAGTTCCTTGTACAACTGGAACGCACCGTCAGAAGCCGGCTCATGACATACGTCTGACCAAACGTGATGCGATTGGTTGGCAGATCCAGAGTGGCACTGGGCAGATCCAATAGTTTTAAACTTCAACAGACACCCGCCTCCAAGTGAGTGAACGTTTGCCAATTACAGCAGTTCCAGACCTTCTGTACAAATGAAATGAAGTACGATGGTCTGGTAGAACCAGGCTAGTTTCAAACAAGAAGTTTAAAAAATGTGCGCCAGTAGACGGGGTGTGAAAAAGGTCTTAAATTGCATAATAACGTTCTTTAAAAGGTATTATTTTTTTTTTAAATGTAGCTTATTGAAACATGCAGAAACCCCTTGAAAGTCTGAAGTATTTTAAACATGTATTCTCTCCTCTGTCCACAGTTGGCGTATTGCATTGTACAGTTCCTAGAGAAAGACCCAACATTAACAGAGCCAGTAAGTACACTGTCCCCATGATGTCAAATCTCTTCAGTCATTTGTTCTACGTGTTTTACCATCGCATGTGCTATCAACAATTACAATTATAATAGGGCTAGTTTTGCTATAATTTTTTTATGATCAGTTCTACAGTTATCAACACAATACCTAAAGCCCCTATCTCACTGGGCTGCGACAGTGTGCGACAAGTTGGAGACACAAAATTGCGAGAAAATATGCGAATTAGCGACAATTTTTACATGCAGTCTCACTGAGTTGGTTCCTCATGACACGTTTGCGAATGTCCCAAGGCCAACACTTGCCGGGAGGTCGCATTCATGTCTCGCGAACGTCTGGCGAGCGTCGCACGAACGGAATGTCAGTCTCATTTTTGTCTCAAATCAGTCACAATTTAGTTTCATATGTCGCCAAACCCTCGCAAAGTTGTCTCACATTTCTCTCACTTTCTGACTCGCGGAAACTAAATTGAGAAGGGTTTGCAACGCGTTTGAGACACATGCGACCACTCTGAGACTATTTTGAGACTAGATTTGTCGTACACTTTTTTTGAACATGTTCAAAATTCAAGCGACAGGACTGCGCGGGTCTCGAAATTGAGACCTCCGCGAATGTTTGGAGACAGTTTAGAGACTCCCTCGCGAATGCAGTCTCCAACTTGTCGCAAACAGTCGCAGCCCAGTGAGATAGGGGCTTTAGTGTGAAGTTGATTCTTTGGGTGATACGTGCAGGAAAACAGTGCTATTGCTACATGCTATATGTAATGTATGATTAGTATGTATTTATTTGATTTGTATTCCCTCCTATATGTTTTATGTCAAAGCACTTTGTAAACCATTGTTTTTAAAGGTGCTACATAAATAAACATATTATTATTATTATTATTATTATTATTATTATTATTATTATTATTATTATTATTATTATTATTATGTATTCTGTGCTCCGAAAGAAAAGCGCCTAGAATGAACTGTGTGTCTGTGAAGTCTGTGTCTCTACTTCATTCTCAGGTCATCAGAGGATTACTCAAGTTCTGGCCAAAAACCTGCAGTCAAAAAGAGGTGAGGGCTTGTACTGTCTGTCTGTCTGTCTGTCTGTCTGTCTGTCTGTCTGTCTGTCTGTCTGTCTGATTGATTGCGAAAGCATTTCCCCTCCATAATGTTAACAGGAAAAATATCATAATATAATTATATGAAATGAATGAAAAATGAACCACAGTTTGGAACAAATGGACTTCTATATTGCACACTGTGTTAAGAGTTTTGAACATGTGGCTTCAGTTGTGCCCTCTGTTGTTTAGCAAACAAAATAAACTGCAACATCACAGTCATAGAAGATGAGTGATTTCATGCAGCATAATTTGCATTGCTAGAGTGTGTGTGTGTGTGTGTGTGTGGGTATTTGAACAGTGTATTAACCCCCTGTCTGTCTGTTTTTCTGTCTGTCCTCCTGTCTGTCTTCCTGTCTGTCTTCCTGTCTGTCTGTCTGTCTGTCTTCCAGGTGATGTTTCTAGGAGAGCTGGAGGAGATCTTGGACGTCATTGAACCGACACAGTTTGTAAAGATCCAGGAGCCGCTCTTCAAACAGATCTCCAGATGTGTGTCCAGCCCACACTTCCAGGTACTGTGTTTGAACAAGCATTTACAGAACACACTTCCAGGTATGGACCTTTGGAAATAAAATGGTGAAAAATGTTGATCAGTTTTCCAAAGTGTATGTTGACGTATGTATTTTTATGTCCAAAACACACAGATATTTCAGTTTACTGTCATAAGAGGATTAAAGAAACCAGAAAATATTCACATTTGAGAAGCTGAAAACAGATTAATCGATTATCAAAATAGTTGGCAATTAATTTGATTATCGATTATTCGATTAATCCTTGCAGCTGTAGTTGTGTGCGTGAAGCCTTTTAAGTAAGACTGTGTCTGTCTGTCCCTGTGTGTCAGGTTGCAGAGCGAGCTCTCTACTACTGGAACAATGAATACATCATGAGTCTGATCGAGGAAAACTCCAGCGTCATCCTGCCCATCATGTTCTCCAGCCTCTACAGGATCTCCAAAGAGCACTGGAACCCGTAAGAACCTTTACATGTGTTTATTTAGATACTGGAACCCTTAAGGAACCTTTACTAGAACCCATAAGAACCTTTTATATGTGTTTATTTAGATACTGGAACCCTTAAGGAACCTTTACTAGAACCCATAAGAACCTTTATATGTGTTTATTTAGATACTGGAACCCTTAATGAACCTTTACTAGAACCCATAAGAACCTTTACATGTGTTTAGAAAGAGCACTGGAACCCGTAAGAACCTTTACTCATAGAACCTTTATACAGGTGCTTATTAAGTTACTGGAACCCATAAGGAACCTTTATATGTCTTTTTTTTAAGATACTGGAACCCTCAAGAACCTTTAGAAATATACTTACAGCTTATTTAATACGTTCTGGAACCCGTAAGGTACCTTTTTAGAACGATATTTACAACTTGTTTTTATATGCGCTGGTACCAGTAAAACGACTATCATATATAAACATATTAGTTTGATCCTAATTTGTAGGAGTTTGAGGATATGAGTCATATTTCCGGAAGACCAAAAATCAAGATATAATTAAATTGATATATATATTTATTGGAAGCTGCATGTCATGTTTAAAAGGTATACACATACTCTGTTCCCACGCTCATACTGTGGGTTATCTTTGATGTCATACCCACAACACACAGTAAGCTGTCTGTGTTTACTGTAGACAACACGGAACAATGTCACAACACACACACACACACACACACACACACACACACCTAAACTTAGAGATAAGTTCAAACGTTGCCCTTTTCCAACACACATTTCTCCCAAAGGATAAGTACAAAGAAACTTTGAAACCTTGAATAGACTTAAATTTTATTTTCCATTTCAATAAAAAGGTATTAAAATGTCTTACATTTAACTTTGAGTCCTCTGGGGGTAACCTGTCTTTAAACGGCTTTATTTACGTTGTGTAGTAATAATAAGTTAAAGACCTACTTCACCGGTGGAAATATGAAGGTGTATTGAATGCTGAGATCCTATGTAGTATAAATGTGCAAACATTTTAGAAATCGGTTCATCCTAGCCTGAGAAAAGGCAGAAAGAGTGTTTTATGGTCTCACTGTCTAACCCTACATTTTCCCATGAGTGACATCACACATGGTAAAATGTTGGGCTAGGATTAACAGGACAGCTGGGCCAAGGGAAGACTGAGGGAAGAAAAACCTCATTCATTATATTATGATAGTGATTTTATAATGATAGAACGCCGGTTCCGTATGGGTGAAGTATTTCTTTAATAGAAGCTATACGATGTATTTGTTGCCAACCATAATCTCTGTCTCCTTGTTGTCAGGGCGATCGTGGCTCTGGTGTACAACGTGCTGAAAGCCTTCATGGAGATGAACAGCACCTTATTCGATGAGCTCACAGCCACGTACAAGTCGGACCGCCAGCGGTAAGAAAAATAATAATAATTATACATTTACATTCTCCCTCCCTCTCTCCCCCTCTCTATCTCTCTCTCTCCCCCTCCCTCCCTCCTCTTTCTCTCTCTCCCCC
Source organism: Hyperoplus lanceolatus (assembly GCA_026929865.2). Taxonomy (NCBI): domain Eukaryota; kingdom Metazoa; phylum Chordata; class Actinopteri; order Uranoscopiformes; family Ammodytidae; genus Hyperoplus; species Hyperoplus lanceolatus. The sequence continues at coordinate 29,470,808 of CM049408.1, forward strand.
TCTCTCTCCCTCCCCTCTCCCTCCCTCCCTCTCCCCTCCCACCCTCTCTCTCTCCCTCCCTCCCTCCTCTTTCTCTCTCTCCCCCCTCTCTCTCTCTCTCTCTCTCTCTCTCCCCCTCTCTCTCTCTCTCTCTGTCTCCCTCTCTCTCTCCCCCCCTCTCTCTCTCTCTCTCTGTCTCTCCCCCCCCCTCTCTCTCTCTCTCTCTCTCTCCCCCCTCTCTCCCTCCCTCCCCTCTCTCCCCCCCTCTCTCTCTCCCTCTCTCTCCCTCCCTCCCCTCTCTCTCCCTCCCTCTATCTCCATGGTTACTGATATGGTCACAACATGGATCCACAACATCACATACGTACATAACATAAAATAAAATGTGATTGCAGCTGCTCTGAGGAACTTTCAGTTTTTGTTAATTCTTGCGCCCCCTTTGGACAAAAGTGGTAGTGTTGTTTTTACCACGAGACCATCAGTGCTAAAGGAATGTTATTTTTATATAGTTTTTCTTAATGCCTTTGTCATGGGTATACGCTCATCCAGGAACAACAGCTGGCGTAGTAAAAACGCTACTGCTTTGGTCCAAAGGGGGGCGCTAGAATTAACACAAACTGAAAGTTCCTCGGAGCACCTTTTAAGTGACTCAGTGACATAAAGTATTTATTTCAAATTATTTGAACAACCAGAAAGGAACACCAAGCAGTAGAGAGAGAAAGATGGAGGAGAAATTAATTCTTTGTATTTAACACTTTGTAAAAAAACAAGCAACGATCTATGAAGACACATCGGACTAACAAAAAAAAATTAAAAACCAAGCGTTCTCCAGAATCACTGACTCCACCTTTTAAAGTGACACAGACGGAGGAAAAATGGATTTAATTGTTTGTATATAACCCTAAATCCCTGACGCTAAAGTAACAAAACGCTTGGCCAGATGTCAGCAGTCACATCGGACTAACAACAACTTAAACAAACTTTAAAACATGGCAAGTAAAGTGTTTCTCCTCCTCTTCTTTTTCTTCTACCTTTCCCGGGTTGTGCTGTTGCCTAGCTGCAGACATTTTCTCTGACGTAAACAGCCTGATCTGTGCCGTGCCCGCTGCGCCCTACACGGCGGTGAGCATGGAGCAAAGTTCTAATCATGTAATCAAAAGCTCATGACTTTATTTTTTCAATGTTGTATTAACAATATTATTAACGGGCACAATACAAATACTGTGGCTCAGGTGGTAGAGCGGGTCGGCCGATGATCAAAGGGTTGGAGGTTCGATCCCCGCCCTGCCACCTGTGTCACGGTTGTTGTGTCCTTGGGCAAGACACTTCACCTACCTTGCCTCGTGTGAATGTCGATAGTTAGCCTGCTATCGGTGTATGAATGTGTGTGTGAATGGTAACGTGGGAAAGGAAAACAGGTCTCCCTTGTAAAAGAGTCTTCGGTCTCAATGGGATTTACCTGTATAAATAAAGGCTAAAAAAAAAAATAATAATTTCAATCTGGGGAAAAAAAGAGTCTTAAAAAGTCTTGAATCTAACTTTAATTAAGCTGTAGTAACCTGGCTTCGTGTTAGTATTAGGTTTTGTTTATGTCGACTATAGGGTTGCCACGGTATGAAAAATTCCTCCACGTTTGTAACAACATCGGTGTTACCTCTTACACGCCCCGGCCAACAAAAATGAAAAAAGATGATTAGGCTATAGTATACCATTTCAAGAATAGACACTTATGCGTGATAACTTTGATCTTGTATGTTAGGTCTTTGGATTCGCTTACTTTATGAAACACTTTGAGGTGTGTCGGTGCCCCCACGTCGTTTTACCGTTTGGAGTGAAGTGAATTTTCTATTATTAGTTTTTTCGCACCCCGGCATCTCTGCAGAGGGTTCGCATTTCACATAAATCCCAAACAAGTAATAATTTTTTTTTTTTTTTTTTTTTTTTGGTATTTTTTCTTTATTAGACAGTGGTGTAGAGACAGAGATGAAATGGATCAGAGAGGGGAATGACATGCAGAGAACGACCCGGGCTGGATTCTAACCCGGGTGTGCTGCAGGGGGGCGGGGGGGGGGGACGCCCTTACCCACTGTGCCACGGGTGCCCCCAAAACAGGCACTTTTAACTTTTAGCACCGACTACCGTGGCAACCCTAATGTGTGACCTAAGAAATACCTTAACACTTCCACAGCTCTTTGAATGGCGGAATCAACCGGATATGTCACTCAAATCTCACCCGCCATGTTTGTTTCTCTGTGTGTTTTCCAGTGAGAAGAAGGTAGATTATCAATAGGTTAAGTAGACAGTATGTAGTGTATACATGTTGAGTATGTAGGAGGGAGGACGTTAGTAGGGCTTTTAGTATGTAGTATATACATGTTGAGTATGTAGGAGGGAGGACGTTAGTAGGGCTTTTAGTATGTAGTATATACATGTTGAGTATGTAGGAGGGAGGACGTTAGTAGGGCTTTTAGTATGTAGTATATACATGTTGAGTATGTAGGAGGGAGGACGTTAGTAGGGCTTTTAGTATGTAGTATATACATGTTGAGTATGTAGGAGGGAGGACGTTAGTAGGGCTTTTAGTATGTAGTGTATACATGTTGAGTATGTAGGAGGGAGGACGTTAGTAGGGCTTTCAGTATATAGTATATACATGTTGAGTATGTAGGAGGGAGGACGTTAGTAGGGCTTTTAGTATGTAGTATATACATGTTGAGTATGTGGGAGGGAGGACGTTAGTAGGGCTTTCAGTATATAGTATATACATGTTGAGTATGTAGGAGGGAGGACGTTAGTAGGGCTTTTAGTATGTAGTATATACATGTTGAGTATGTAGGAGGGAGGACGTTAGTAGGGCTTTTAGTATATAGTATATACATGTTGAGTATGTAGGAGGGAGGACGTTAGTAGGGCTTTTAGTATGTAGTATATACATGTTGAGTATGTAGGAGGGAGGACGTTAGTAGGGCTTTTAGTGTATAGTATATACATGTTGAGTATGTAGGAGGGAGGGACGTTAGTAGGGCTTTTAGTATGTAGTATATACATGTTGAGTATGTAGGAGGGAGGGGCGTTAGTAGGGCTTTTAGTATGTAGTATATACATGTTGAGTATGTGGGAGGGAGGACGTTAGTAGGGCTTTCAGTATATAGTATATACATGTTGAGTATGTAGGAGGGAGGACGTTAGTAGGGCTTTTAGTATGTAGTATATACATGTGGAGTATGTAGGAGGGAGGGACGTTAGTAGGGCTTTTAGTATATAGTATATACATGTTGAGTATGTAGGAGGGAGGACGTTAGTAGGGCTTTTAGTATGTAGTATATAAATGTTGAGTATGTAGGAGGGAGGGGCGTTAGTAAGGCTTTTAGTATATAGTATATACATGTTGAGTATGTAGGAGGGAGGGCGTTAGTAGGGCTTTTAGTATGTAGTATATACATGTTGAGTATGTAGGAGGGAGGGACGTTAGTAGGGCTTTTAGTATGTAGTATATACATGTTGAGTATGTAGGAGGGAGGGGCGTTAGTAGGGCTTTTAGTATGTAGTATATACATGTTGAGTATGTAGGAGGGAGGGCGTTAGTAGGGCTTTTAGTATGTAGTATATACATGTTGAGTATGTAGGAGGGAGGGGCGTTAGTAGGGCTTTCAGTATATAGTATATACATGTTGAGTATGTAGGAGGGAGGGCGTTAGTAGGGCTTTTAGTATGTAGTATATACATATTGAGTATGTAGGAGGGAGGGGCGTTAGTAGGGCTTTTAGTATGTAGTATATACATGTTGAGTATGTAGGAGGGAGGGCGTTAGTAGGGCTTTTAGTATATAGTATATACATGTTGAGTATGTAGGAGGGAGGGCGTTAGTAGGGCTTTTAGTATGTAGTATATACATGTTGAGTATGTAGGAGGGAGGGGCGTTAGTAGGGCTTTTAGTATGTAGTATATACATGTTGAGTATGTAGGAGGGAGGGGCGTTAGTAGGGCTTTTAGTATGTAGTATATACATGTTGAGTATGTAGGAGGGAGGGGCGTTAGTAGGGCTTTTAGTATGTAGTATATACATGTTGAGTATGTAGGAGGGAGGGGCGTTAGTAGGGCTTTTAGTATGTAGTATATACATGTTGAGTATGTAGGAGGGAGGACGTTAGTAGGGCTTTTAGTATGTAGTATATACATGTTGAGTATGTAGGAGGGGGGACGTTAGTAGGGCTTTTAGTATGTAGTATATACATGTTGAGTATGTAGGAGGGAGGGGCGTTAGTAGGGCTTTTAGTATGTAGTATATACATGTTGAGTATGTAGGAGGGAGGGGCGTTAGTAGGGCTTTTAGTATGTAGTATATACATGTTGAGTATGTAGGAGGGAGGGGACGTTAGTAGGGCTTTTAGTATGTAGTATATACATGTTGAGTATGTAGGAGGGAGGGGCGTTAGTAGGGCTTTTAGTATATAGTATATACATGTTGAGTATGTAGGAGGGAGGACGTTAGTAGGGCTTTTAGTATGTAGTATATACATGTTGAGTATGTAGGAGGGAGGACGTTAGTAGGGCTTTCAGTATATAGTATATACATGTTGAGTATGTAGGAGGCAGGACGTTAGTAGGGCTTTTAGTATGTAGTATATACATGTTGAGTATGTAGGAGGGAGGACGTTAGTAGGGCTTTTAGTATGTAGTATATACATGTTGAGTATGTAGGAGGGAGGACGTTAGTAGGGCTTTTAGTATGTAGTATATACATGTTGAGTATGTAGGAGGGAGGACGTTAGTAGGGCTTTTAGAACACAGCCTAAATCTCACAAATAAACCTCACCCACCGTGTTGGTTTCCTTTTGTGTACATCAAATACAATTAAAATTAAAAATTGGTTCAAGTACAATATAGCCTAATTAAAACAGTTACAGGTAGAGTTCACTTTTTTATTATCCTGGTAAAGGGTTTTTTACTGGGAGTTTTTTCTCAGCCGAGCTAAGGGTGTAAGGGCAGAGGGTGTCGTACTGTATGGAATGTAAAGCCCACTGAGGCAAATGTCTATTTGTGATATTGGGCTGTACAAATAACAACTGATTTGATTTTGATTTAAGATAATATGTTTACATTTCTTTAAGGATATGAGGGTATTCATTTTAATTTGATGTGTCACTCAAATCTCACCCGCCATGTTTGTTTTTCTGTGTGTTTTCCAGTGAAAAGAAGAAGGAGAAAGAGAGAGAGGACCTGTGGAAGAAGCTGGAGGATCTTGAGCTGAAGCGCGGCCTTAGAAGTGACGGCATCATCCCAACTTAACCAAGACAAAACGCAGCGCTCCCCTTTACCCCTGTACCTTACCCCGCCCCTCTCAACCCCACTCAATCTGCCCTATGTGACTCTCCCTATACCCTTTACCCCCTACCTAAAAAAAACCCAAATCCCACACTCAGCCATGTCTGCGAAAAATCCCCAAGAGCTCTGAGAAAAAACCTCCTCCCAAATACAAGGCCATCAACTCTGGATGGACAACGGAGCGCACGCTGTTTATTATTTTCTTAATTTTTATTTTTCAGATTTCTTTTTTTTTTTTTTTTTTTTTTTTTTGTGTTTGTGCAACTTTACTTTTACTTTACAGTTAGATTTCATCACGTCTGTTTTATCTCTTTATTTCACTGTAAATAATTAATTTTTTTCTCATTTTATTTCTTTCTCTCTCTCTCTCTCTCTCTCTCTGTCTCTCTCTCTCTCTCTCTCCCCTTTAAAAGCTGATATTATTGCAAAAAAAAAAACGTAAAAAATTACAAAACAATAATAATAAAAAAAGGAAGAAAAAAATAGAAAATGAGAAAATGACTTGTGTGGTGGGGGGAGGCGGGGGGATTTTTTTTTTTTAAACGAATATTTACAGAAACTACGTATTTTGGACTGTACAACATCAAATGAGATAGGAAATGAAACTGTTTGTAAAAGACAGATTGATTTGAACACTTCATCCCACTGTATTACACTGCATCTAAAGCCTAGTTTCCACTGAGTGCGGCACGGTGTGGTATGGTACACATTTTTATTTGCAACTCCACAAGGTTACCATAATAAGCGAACAGTGTTAAACATATTTTCGTTACCCTTTCCTTTGGGTACCAAGCCGTCCCAAAAGGGGGTGGAGCTACACAATGCAGTCCGTTGATTGGTCGAAAGAATCATATATCCGTGCGAGAGATAAACCGCCGTGTGTAGTCACCTCGGCAAGAGTGAAGAGTCTTGTGTTTAGACTAAACAATTCACCCTTAGCTCTCTGTTTATTGTGCATTTTCATTAAATATATGAGCGGGCTACACTGTGTCCCACTGCTATGATTTCACCATAGTTAAACAGCTGATGTACTGTATATATACCCTGTGTTCCAAATCACATACTTTTTCTGTTTTTACTGTACTACATACTAAAGTACAGAAGAGTTTTATTGCCACACGAGAGAAGAAAAAAAATCAGATAAGGAAGATTTTTTTTTAATTATTTTGAGAAATGTCAAGAATAAAGACGAATACTCCCAAAATGCTATTGGAGTTAGTGGGGCGTTTATGTATTTTCAACATACTACAATTAACGTGCATGTATTGGGACATCCTAAATCTTTTTCTGGCATACTAAATAGTAGGGAAGTATGGGGATTGGAACGCAGGGACACTCTTAAAAACCCCACCTACCAACTAAGGGTGCTGTCTGCAGTGTAAACGAAAAGCCACATCTGGTTTTACTGTTCCTAACCTACCCGAACCGTGCTACTCAGTGTAAACAAGGCAAAGCTTTTTAATTTTTCTGGTTGTCCTCGTTGCTTTTTCCATCTCCCAACTCTTTTCCCCTCTCTATTCAACGGTGCATCTGTCATGTCTGCCTACCCCTCTCTGCTGTTTTAAACGGCAAAAAAAATACATTTTAAAATCAACAACAAGGACATTTAGAATATCCTCTTAAGAGTGCGTTTGCATGAGAAGTCACTTATTATTTAATTGTGCTCCATATTTTAATTTCTGTCACTCAGTTATATATTGACATTTTCCAAAGTAAAACTATGAAATAAAGTCCCATCAGATTTTCCTACAATATTTGGAGTAATTGGTTGAGGAAAAATAATACAAATTGCATTTCCTGTTTTTGCTCCCACCACAATAAAACTTCCCATGTGTTTGAACATGTTGAAGGCTTTTATTGTGGAGTAGACAAGGAAATTGATCACTGTAAAGTCTTATATCTATATCTATATAGATATATATATAGAGAGAGAGAGGTAAAAAAAAGAAAGTAAATGCATTATAAATGTGTTTTTGAATTGTGATTTGAAATCATGAAAATATGATTTAGTAACTTAATCCACTATGTCGGATTAGAGGTCTTTTCTTCCCTTTGACTTTGGCGCCATCGTGTGGTCGCAGTAAGAATTACATGTGAAAAATTAAAAACAGATTTTTAATTATAAGAATGAATCTAGAAATATGCCAAGACCATTTAAGACCCTTTTTAAACTAATTAATTCAAATTGGATGCACAAATAATTGGTTTACTGTGAATACGAAAAAGTCAAAAAAATACATATTTTCTCGCCAGCTGTCTGCATTGGTTTTTGAGTTTTGAGGCAAGAACAAAAAGTCTTATGTTTGGAAAAAAAATTGTCTACATTTGAGCCAACTCATCTTTTGTTGCGATAACTTATCATTCATATGTTAATGTAACTTTAAGTTTTTAAATTCTAAATACTAGGAATTCTGAAATAGTAGTTGCTCATATGAATATCAAACCATAAGCTGCGCCGATTTAATTCTCTGTCATACAGAAAAATTAAAAAAAAAAACTAAGTCGGTCCAAATGTTGGTTCAAACATTTAACTGTTTAAAAACTGTCTGGAAAAACTTTCTCAACAAAAGAATAATCAGTTGACTTTAAGCAAATTTAATGTTTTTGGAATTCTTCGTATGTAGAACTCAAAATTTGATGTTACATTACATATGAATGATAAGTTATCTAAACAAAAAAATAATTAGTTGGCTCAAAATTTAGGCAGTTTCCCTTCTATCTTTCCTTCTATTTTAAGAACTTTATGGTCTAGCCTCAAAATTATCAAAATAAAGACAGAAAATTTTAGCTCACCGAACTTATTTTTTTCAAAATTTTACAGAACACATGTAAACGCACTCAATCAATCAAGTCGTTTCCACCTACGTCCTCCAAATATGAACTCATTTTTAAACACATAATTATCATCCTCTTTCCTCTCCCTTTTGACCCTTCTCTCTTCCCTTACCTCCTATTATATACCACAACCCCCCCCCCCCCCCCACACCACCTAAGGTATCAGTCTGGCACTGTTTACCGTAGGGCCATAGCTGGGGGGAATTTTCAAAGTAAAATTCATACACTCAAAAAAAAAAAGTAATAACATTTCAGTGGAGCGCCATAAAAATAAAAAAAAACCTTTCCTCCCTTTTATTGTGAAAAATGCCCACCGCCGGGGAGCGCCGCGCTGATTTCACAGACAACAAAACAGTGATTTTAAAAAAAAAAACAAGCAAACAGACGAACAACCCCCCTGTACATTGTTGTTGAATGCAGTAAGTACACTGATAATCTTGTATCTTGTAGTAATTTTAGCCTATTGTTTTTTTTTTTGCTTAGGAGAACTGTTGTGGAGAGAGGAGGAGTAATTCAGTATATAAAGAGGTATTATGGAACAAGATTTCCTGGTATTTATGATAGTGTGTGCCCCCTCCCCTCCCCTCTCCCCACCCATCTACCCCCCCCCCCCCCTTACAGTTTTTAGTCTGTTTTTTCTTTTTATCTATCTCTCAATCACTCCTCCCCAAATATCTTGGTTTTTATCTCATTTTGAATTTTTTGATTTTTTTTTTTTTTTTTTTTTGGACTATTTGGTTTATATATTTTTTTCTTTTTTCTAGTTTTTGGGGAGGGAGGGGGGGGTTTGGGGTGAGGGCTTGTTAGGCAAGGATACCATAGGGGACAGAGGAGGAGGAGGAGGGGGGGTAGGGAAGGTAAAAAAAAAAACGGTGCATCGAGGATTTTTTTTTTTGGTTGACATTGAACGACCCCCCCCTCTTTCGTCTCGACCCTGTTGCAAAGGATTATTGTTGTGTGCTTTAGAATGGCCCCCGGATATAATACGAGTTAAAAACTGAAAAAAATAAAAATAAAAAAATGATGAAAAAGGGAGAAATACAAATGTTTAATT
>CM049408.1:29485000-29487500 GCA_026929865.2 Hyperoplus lanceolatus
GCGTCGCTATGACAAACAGCTACAGCGAGTGGTATTCAAATCTCCACTGGATCACAAAGCAAAAAGTGGATTAAGAGTATGTCCGTACCCATGGTGGAAAAGAGCAAGTAGATGCCAAGTTAGAAAAACTATTTTCAGTTTGAATAATCCATTTAAAATGTATATACATTTTGAGTGTCAAGATCCGGTCCTCATTCAGTTATGTCATGACAGAGAGACGATGATAGTCAGCTGTCACCTCAACATGAAGGAAAACTTCCTTCAATGTTTCCGTAGCTGGCTGTCAGCGGTCAAAGACTGTGTGGTAGCGGCACATAGATTTTTCTCCAGTCTAATTTACGTAAATGTTAGTAAAGATGAAAGCAGCAAGGCATCCTCCCTTCTTAGGCTAAAATGTGAAAGTGCACAATGATGTGAACAACTCATTTTAGTGTTTAGAAAGTCGCTAGAATTAGGGAAAAGAGTGTCTTTGAAGAGACACTTTTTTGTGTGGGGAGGGGGGGCACCCCCAGACCCCCCGCTTAATTGTATGAGCCCAACAGTTTTTTTTTAACATCTACAAACACAGTGTTTGGTGTTTCGTTACATTACGTTCTATTTAGCTGAGGCTTTTATCCAAAGAGGCTTCCATTAAGGTCATTCAACCATGAGGGTACGAACTCAGAACAACAGGAATCACGTCAGTACTATAGCTTCAAATAACACACACACACACACACACACACACACACACACACACACACACACACACACACACACACACACACACACACACACACACACACACACACACACACACACACACAGTACTATAACTGCAAATAAACCAAACTACAAAGTGCCACAGGTAAGTGCTACATGGAGATGTAACGAGTGCCCCCAGCAGGACCTTCCAGGCAGCGCTGCCTTTAAGGCTCCGCAGGGGGGAAAAAACACCATCCAGTTAGAAATGTTATCCAGAATGTGCCCTTTTTATTTTTTCGCCCCTGCCCTTCAAACAGTCTGAGTCCACCTGTGTGTGTGTGCGTGCGTGCGTGCGTGCGTGAGTGAGTGAGTGAGTGTCTGTCTGTCTGTCTGTCTGTCTGTCTGTCTGTCTGTCTGTCTGTCTGTGCAAAAATAATAGAGAGGCTTCACATCCCAAACAGCTGACCGGATTTTAAATGAGTTCCTGAGACCAACTGATAAAATAAAAGTATTTTCTAAAATGTGTCAGTGATTCTGGAGAACGCTTGTTGTCAAAATCACTTTTTTATGTCAGAAATCAGTGAATATCTCCTCATGATCCGCTACCTGTCTGTACTGTGTGTCTGTCTGTCTGTCTGTCTGTCTGTACTGTGTGAATATCTCCTCAAAAGCCACTACCTGTCTGTACTGTGTGTGTGCTGAAAAAAAAATCCAGTGTTAATACACAGCCTAGGCTCTGTAAACTGGCCTGTAAAAAAAGGGGTCTGTTAATAAAATCAGTCTGAAATCTCACTGTCTGAATTATTATTCTGTTGTCTGTTCTGTTTTGTTGTGAATGAGTGGGAGTGTGTTACGCCTCTCTGTCTCCTAACGTCTGTGCACTCCTCACACACACACACACACACACACACACACACACACACACACACACACACACACACACACACACACACACACACACACACACACACAAGTCTAATATCGCGCTCATGAAATATGTAGGAGCAATTACAAACCTCTTATCCCATCTAGACGGAAATAAACATGGAGCGCTCAAATGTGTGTGTGTGTGTTTGTGTGTTCAGCGTGCGTCCGTGTGTGTGTGTGTGTGTTTTCAACCCATTAATGACTATGCAACTATATTTAGTACAGTAGGTTTAGAGGTGGAAACTCTCAACACATGTTCTGAGTAATTACATCAACACTGTCGGTGCATAATGTGTTTATGTAAAGCAGGCCTGTGTGCGTGTGTGCGTGTGTTTGTGTGTGTGTGTGTGTGCGTGTGTGTGTATGTGAGTGTGTGTGTGCATGTGTGTGTGTTTGTGTGTGTATAACTTCTGTCGCCCCCCATGAGGAATTCTGAGTAATTACAACAACACTGTCGGTGCATCTACATGAGGTAAAGCCTTCAGTGATGGCACATGGATTTTATACCTTCTGCTGTACGTCCAGGTTTTTTTCTTAGCAGTAGAATCAACAACTGAAACATTTCTTGGGCTCTTCTTGGGATTTTTCTTGAGCTCCTGCACCAGTGTCGGGGGGGGGGGGGGGGTGGGTTTGTAAACGCTGACATACTGAGAAATACAGAGAGAGTTTTGTTGGCTTAATCAACTTTGTGTCAACTCGTTTGGCTATGGCTTGAATGTAACCGACATTCATCATCATCATCATCATCATCATCATCATCATCATCATCATCAACCGCTTATCCGAAATCGGGTCGCGGGGGCAGCAGCTTGAGCAGGGAACCCCAAACTTCTCTTTCCCGGGCCACATCAACCAGCTCTGACTGGGGGATCCCGAGGCGTTCCCAGGC
>CM049408.1:29500000-29505000 GCA_026929865.2 Hyperoplus lanceolatus
CCAGAGCCGACGGTCCAGAGCTCCAGGCAGCGCCCGCTCACACACACACCCTGCCCGCCAACAACAGGAGGATGCCCGGGGGAAAGAGAGGGCTGGTGGCACCGCAGAACACTTTCCTGGAGAACATCGTCCGCAGATCAAGTGGTGAGTGGTGTGTGTGTGTGTGTGTGTGTGTGTGTGTGTGTGTGTGTGTGTGTGTGTGTGTGTGTGTGTGTGTGTGTGTGTTTCAGAAAGACCGTCTCCAGCTGTCAGCTTGTGTTGTGAAGAGGTTGTGGTGTGTGTGTGTGTGTGTGTGTGTGTGTGTGTGTTTGTGTGTGTGTGTGTGTGTGTGTGTTTGTTTGTGCGCGTGCTTCAGAAAGCTTTTGGGTTTGGGGTGCTTCAATTCATCAAGCGGTTTGGACCTGGACCCGTATATTATAACCTACTTCACTGGAATACAGTTTGGGGCTAAAGCCACATCTGTCTCACTGTATACTATAGCTACATTTATTTTTGCAGTGGCGGACTTTACTCCCTGTCTGAGGAAATGTACGGTGTTTTGTTATCAATCATAATAAGTCACGCGGTAAACTGCTCGGTAAAGTTGCGCGCGTGTCATCGAATGGAATACAGTTGGTTTTTATATGCAGTGAAATCACGATGGTTATAATATGCGCTTCACTTTACAACTGCATTTATTTTGCAGTGATGGACTTAACCGCTCTTTGAGGACATTTTATATTATCATTTAAAACAAATCATTTTGTACTTTATTATTGTCTGCACTGTGGGTTGGAGAGAAACGTATTTTCGATTCCTCTCTCTCTCTCTCTCTCTCTCTCTCTCTCTCTCTTTCTCTCTCTCTCTCTCTCTCTCTCTCTCTCTGTCTCTATCTCTCTCTCTCACTGTCTCTGTCTCTCTCTCTCTCTCTCTCTCTCTGTGTGTGTCTGGAACATATCGCATAAATTGACGTTGACATGTCTTGATATTGAGGGAATTAATAAATCCCAATAAGTTACACATTTAACTGCTTTAAGTAACGCGCTCAAGGGACTATGTCATTCGTGTATAGCCTAACAGCTGGACTAAAACTAAAATGGTTATTTTCTTTGGTTCCAATCAGCGCTGTCTGAGTATTCTCACTGGGTTTTCTTTTCGAGAAAGAATGACGCAAATAAGTCATCTCTCCAAATTTATATGAGACCAAAATAGAGCGAACACAGAATTTGAATGCGTGTGTGTATGGGTGTGTACGAGTGTGTGTGTGTGGGTGTGTGCGTGTATTGCTCACTGTGGACGTATTGTGTGTGTGAGAGAGTTTGTGAGAGTATGTGTGTGTGTGCGCGCCTGTCTCGCGCTGATATCGTTATTATTATTTGTAGTAACCTGTCTGCACGAGGAGAGAGTCACGATGGAAATGAATTAACCTGCGTCAGTTATGAATTTGTGATAGCCTACGTCATTACGCAATGAAGTAGGCTAACTCGCTGTTTGCCTTTTATTTATGGGAACAAATAAGTCAGACGTTGTGTAGTAAAATCAGCAATACATTGGTGTAAATAATAAATAGCTGTTGAGTTATTCCTCCTTTTAAAGCTATAGTGCGTAGAATGTTGGTTACATTCAAGCCATCGCCAAACGAGTTGACACAAGGTTGATTAAGCCTATCGGCTCCACAAAACTCTCTCTGTATTTCTCAGTATGGCAGCGTTTACAAACTGGTGCTCCCCCCCTTCCCCTGACACTGGTAACCCCCCCCCCCCACACTGGTGCCCTTCCCCCCCTCTGACACTGGTGCAGGAGCTCAGAAAAATCCCAAGAAGAGCCCAAGAAATGTTTCAGTTGTTGATTCTACTGCTAAGAAAAAACCTGGACGTACAGCAGAAGGTATAAAATCCATGTGCCATCACTGAAGGCTTTACCTCATGTAGATGCACCGACAGTGTTGTTGTTATTACTCAGAATTCCACATGGGGGCGATGTAAGTTACGCACTATAACCAAAATACCACACCAGTCTGGCTTTAGTCAGTCAGTGCAAAATAAAAATGACAGCATCAACCAAAGAGCCTACATTTCCCAATTGATAGTAGCCTATATCAAAATAACGAAAGACTTGAATTTTCCTGCAGTATTTGCTCATTGCTTTGAGATGTTATATTATTATTTCATCAGGGTTTGATAGCATTTTAAATTCTAATAATTAATGATGTATATACCCCCCATCATTAAATGCATTTACTCCATGTATTTTATATAATCTAACTAACAATTAAGCACATTGATAACATGTTATGTTTTAGGTCAACTAACACTCTTTAAGTCACAAGCACAAAGTCATAAAATGGTAGATACAGAACGCAATTGTATAAAAACTTTATGCACTTTCCCACACCTTGAGGCGAAGGATGTGTCTTTTTCCTTCAACAATGACCCTCTGTAAAACAGTACTCAGCAGATCGTCAGCAGACCTGACCACAGGTAGATACATTGTTACATTAGAGGAACATCGGCAAGATAGTGTAGGCGTTTCCGCATTGGGCAGGTCCATCAGCAAGGAGCCAGAAGATTTGATGATTTTGAAGAACATGTGTACTAAATAATCCAATGACATGTATATTTGATATTGATAAATATTGTTGAATGTCCGGAGAAACTTCACTTTTTGGTTGCTTGTATTTTGTCTGCTGACACTGCATAAGCTGTATCTGCCGACATCACTTTTTCATTAAACCATCCATTGTAACTTTTTATCCACGTCTCCTCCAACATTTTTGCATCCTCTCTTCCTCTTAAGAAACGAACACGTGTATTAATATAGTTTTATTAGGTATATATACAGCTATAAACTGCAAAGGACTTTTTGGCACCGGACTAAGACACACACACACACACACACACACACACACACACACACACACACACACACACACACACACACACACACACACACACACACTCTCTCTTTAGATTGATAGATTGCTTCACTTGTCCTCCCAGAAAAAGTCAGTTGAGTAATTGGTCTGAATTAAAGTCAGTATGTGTGTGTGTGTGTGTGTGTGTGTGTGTGTGTGTGTGTGTGTGTGTGTGTGTGTGTGTGTGTGTGTGTGTGTGTGTGTGTGTGTGTGTGTGTGTGTGTGTGTGTGTGTGTGTGTGTGTGTGTGTGTGTGTTGGTGGTGGATAAAAAGGTCAAGACCCAGATAGCAATGCGACATTAATTCAATGTGGAAATACCGATCATTATTTTAAAAACACACACCCACACACTCACTCACTCAGTCACTCACTCAATCACACACACACACACACACACACACACACACACACACACACACACACACACACACACACCCCCCCCCCCCACACACACACACACACACTCAAATGTTTTTCTCTGTCATCATCTTGGTGTGTGTGCCATGGGAGTGTGTGTAGAGTGCGTCTCTCTCGGGGCGGTTTAGTACTAATTGGAGAGAGAGAGCCATAAGAATCTAATTGGAGTGTGTGTGTGTGTGTGTGTGTGTGTGTGTGTGTGTGTGTGTGTGTGTGTGTGTGTGTGTGTGTGTGTGTGTGTGTGAGAGAGACATTTTTTCAACATTCTGCTCTAAGTCACACCCGAAGCAATTAACTGTGAATGCTGTTGAGAGCAAAACATTTACCCTGCATTCCAAATCACATACTTTTTCTTTTTACTACACTACATACTAAAGTACAGAAGAGTTTTAGTCTTTTTACTACACTACATACTAAAGTACAGAAGAGTTTTAGTCTTTTTACTACACTACATACTAAAGTACAGAAGAGTTTTAGTCTTTTTACTACACTACATACTAAAGTACAGAAGAGTTTTAGTCTTTTTACTACACTACATACTAAAGTACAGAAGAGTTTTAGTCTTTTTACTACACTACATACTAAAGTACAGAAGAGTTTTAGTCTTTTTACTACTCTACATACTAAAGTACAGAAGAGTTTTAGGGCCAGAGACAGGAGAAAAAAAATCAGATAAGGAAGATTTTTTTTTCATTATGTTGAGAAATGTCAAAAATAAAGACGAATACTCCAAAATGCTATTGGAGTTAGTGGGGCATTTATGTATTTTCAGCATACTACAATTGACGTGCATGTATTGGGACATCCTAAATCTTTTTCTGGCATACTAAATAGTAGGGAAGTATGGGGATTGGAACAAAGGGTGAGGCTTTTCTCTGGCTTCAGATCAGATTTTGCAGACTTTAAAAACTGGAGATTCTTGGGACTTAAAGGTGCTATGAGGAACTTTTAAATATTTCTGAAACAGTCTAATTTTTTCCTCTGATGATCATAAATGACATGTTACAGCAAACGAGACCATCAGTGCAAAGAAGCTATTTTTATGTAGTTTTTCTTAATGCTTTTATCATGGGTATACACTCACCCAGGAACAACAGCTGGCGTAGTAAAAACACTACCGCTTTTGTCCAAAAGGGGGCGCTAGAATCAACACAAACGGAAAGTTCCTCGGAGCACCTTTTAAAGTGCAACATTCCCAACATGGATGCTGTCTGAAGGGTCAGGCGTTGTCGTAATTACTCAGAACTCCTCATGGGGGGCGACAAAAGTTACGCACTATAGCTTTAACATTCAAATAATAATCCCATACATTGGATTTACAAGTGAGAATTTGTATTGGCCTTCAAGCAGAACAAATAGACAAACCTCGGTCCAGCTCAGGAGTAATTGGTTGTGAAAAAATAGCAGAGCAGCAAAAGGTCGAGAGGATTCTAGCTTTTCCGTGTGTAGCATGAAGTCTTAGTCAGAGATTTATTTTCAAAGGGCACGAAAGAAGACACACACACACAGGCAGGCAGGCATGCACGCACACAAACACACACACACACGCACAGACACACACAGAGAGACACACACACACACACACACACACACACACACACACACACACACACAGACACAGACACACACACACACACACACACACACACACAGCAACTTATCCACAAACAGATCAATCAGATATCAAAG
>CM049408.1:29507500-29542500 GCA_026929865.2 Hyperoplus lanceolatus
AAAGCGCTTTGGGTCTGTGAAAAACCAGGGAAAAGAGCTGTATACGTGGAGTCCATCTAACATTTACCATCAGTAGCTTGTATAAATGAAAGAGTAGAGCAGAGAGGCCGAGATGACGGTTGCAGCTTTTACAGAATTTTCTCCCTGTTTGCTTTTAACTTGATTTTACTCAAACACTCACCATTTTGTACTTTGGTTTCTGTAAGATTTCCATGTGCCTGTGTGAAATGTTGCACCTTTCGACCTAACACACATTTCGATAAACTATACTTTTAACTTGAAATAAAATAGAATATACTTTTTGCTGTATTAGACATAAGAATGCAATTACACTTTTAAAATATCCTGTTCAACTTTTTTCCCCGCATAGTTTCAGCTAGCGAAAGTTTGTCTCTTTGGTCCGAAAAGCCAACTTTTTTATGTCTGTTTCATGAGCTGTGGAGAAGGATTTTTTAGCTTGACATGTGGCCTTTTAAAACCAGCAAAAAACCCTCTTAAAGCCCTACTTCACCAGTGGGAATATGAAGGTGTATTGAACTCTGAGATCCTATGTAGTATGTATGGGCAAACATTTTAGAAATCGGTTCATCCTAGCCTGAGAAAAGGCAGAAAGAGTGTTTTATGATCTCACTGTCTAAGGATTATCAGGACAGCTGGGCCAAGGGAAGACTGAGGGAAGAAAAACCTCATTCATTATATTATAATAGTGGAATGATAATAATAAGGAATACTATAGCCATACGGAACCGGCGTTCTATCATTATAAAATCTCTGTTATAATATAATGAATGAGGTTTTTCTTCCCTCAGTCTTCCCTTGGCCCAGCTGTCCTGTTAATCCTAACCCTTACTGTGATGTCACAAGAAGGAAACTGTAGGGTTAGACAGTGAGACCATAAAACACTCTTTCTGCCTTTTCTCAGGCTAGGATGATCCAATTTAAAAAAAAATTCTGCACATTTATACTAAATAGGACCTCCGAGTTCAATACACCTTCATATTCCAACCGGTGAAGTAGGCCTTTAACTTCTGTCCTCTCCTCTCTATATCTGGATGATACTTTTTCTCTCCTGTCTTCCACACAGAGACCAGCTTTCTCCTGGGGAACGCTCAGATCGTAGAATGGCCGGTCGTTTACAGCAATGACGGCTTCTGTAAACTGTCTGGATTCCACCGGGCCGAGGTCATGCACAAGAGCAGCACATGCAGGTACAGAAAAACTTTGAGGACATTTATCTGGTTATATTTTGTCGGTGGTCAGTGTGTGTGTGTGTGTGTGTGTGTGTATATATTTGTCTGTGTGTGTGTGTGTATATTCGTCACTTTCTGTGTGTGTGTATATTCGTCTGTGTGTGTGTGTGTGTGTGTGTCTGTCTGTGTGTGTGAGTGTGTATATTCGTCTGTGTGTGTGTGTGTGTATATTTGTCTCTGTCTGTGTGTGTGTGTGTGTGTATATATTTGTCTGTGTGTGTGTGTGTATATTCGTCTCTGTGTGTGTGTGTGTGTGTGTGTGTGTGTGTGTGTGTGTGTGTATATATTTGTCTGTGTGTGTGTGTGTGTGTGTGTGTGTATATTCGTCTGTGTGTGTGTGTGTGTCTGTGTGTGTGAGTGTGTATATTCGTCTGTGTGTGTGTGTGTGTGTGTGTGTATTTGTCTGTGTGTGTGTGTGTATATTTGTCTCTGTCTGTGTGTGTGTGTGGGGGGTGGGGGGGGTTGGGGGGGTTTTTTGGTGTTGGGGTGTGGAATCGGCATTGACACTACCTGGAGCTTGTTTGTACAGAGCCTGGGTCTGTTGAAGGTGGCTATGCTATTTTTTAGGCTGTGTTAGCCATG
This sequence comes from Hyperoplus lanceolatus, assembly GCA_026929865.2. NCBI lineage: Eukaryota > Metazoa > Chordata > Actinopteri > Uranoscopiformes > Ammodytidae > Hyperoplus > Hyperoplus lanceolatus. The sequence continues at coordinate 29,509,333 of CM049408.1, forward strand.
TGATAGGATCTGTAGAATCGGCATTGACACTACCTGGAGCTTGTTTGTACAGAGCCTGGGTCTGTTGAAGGTGCGTTGCTGTTTTTAGGCTGTGATAGCCTTGTAGTAGGATAGGATAGGTAGAATCAGCATGGACACTACCTGGAGCTTGTTTGTACAGAGCCTGAGTCTGTTGAAGGTGGCTGTGCTGTTTGGGCTGTGGTAGCCATATGATAGGATAGGGAAAGTAAAGTAAGTAAGTATGTTTTTGTTTATTTAAAATGTTTTTTTTTACGAAAAAGGTTAAAAGTGGACGTCATCATCGAAATCGATGGACAACCAAGAGAGAGAGTGTGTATATTCGTCTCTGTCTGTGTGTATGCGTGTGTGTGTGTGTGTGTGTGTGTGTGTGTGTGTCTATGCGTGTGTGTGTGTGTGTGTGTGTGTCGGATACAGCCAGAGTTTTTAAATGTTGACAACATGTTGGGCCAGTTTCACATGGATTAAGGCTGGTCCTGGACTAAATTACATTTTGAATGCAGATTGTCCATTGAAAATACTATCCATGTCATGTATGAGTATGTGTGTATGAATGAGTGAATATGGTATAGAATTGTATAGCGCTTTGGGGCTGAGAAAATCAGCTTAGTGGCGCTATATAAGTCAAGTCCATTTTTTTTTTTAAATTCTAACCTTTTAATTATACAGGTAAATCCCATTGAGACCGAAGACTCTTTTCCAAGGGAGACCTGTTTTCCTTTCCCACGTTACCATTCACACACACATTCATACACCGATAGCAGCAGGCTAACTATCGACATTCACACGAGGCGAGGTGGGTGAAGTGTCTTGCCCAAGGACACAACAACTATCACACAAGTGGCAGGGCGGGGATCGAACCTCCAACCTTTTTATCATCAGCCGACCCGCTCTACCAACTGAGCCACAGTCGCCCCAAATTTGTCTGTGAAACTGGCCTATTGTGTCCAAAGCTTTTCTTTTTAGGGATATCATATTTATTGGAAACCTTTTTTAGCTCCCAGAGGAATTTGCTTTTTCTCAAAAATCATGAAAACATGCGACAATACGATGCATGAATATAAACACATAAAACACAGCCATATAAAAACCTGAGCATACAGGTGAAACTCGAAAATTTCAAATTCAAAATCTCAGAACATTTTGATATGACATGAAATCAATAAAAAAGGGGATTTTAAATACAGAAATGTCGGCCCTCTATAAAGTATAATCATCCATATGTACTCAGTACTTGGTTTGGGCCCCTTTTGCATGAATTCTTGCCTCAATTCCAATTCATTTTCCATGATATTCTAATAATACGAGTATCACCTGTACAAAAACCTCACACAAAGCATTAGTGTGTTAGCATTAACAGTATCTCTTATGAGGCGTGTTCCGGATGCTCTTTGGTGATAAAAAACAAAATTAAATATTCTGAAAACATCAGTGCGTGTGTTTGTGATTCACCAGGAGAAAACACACACTGTGACCTTTAAGGTATGAATATTGTCTTGCTGTTTGTTTGTGTGTGTGTGTGTGTGTGTGTGTGTGTGTCTGTGTCTGTGTGTGTGTGTGTGTATACATGTGTGTCTGTGTGTGTCTGTCTGTTTCTTTGTGTGTGTGTATGAGAGGGTCTGTAAGAGTAAGAGTAAGAGTGTGTGTGTGTGTGTGTGTGTGCTTGTTTGTGTGTATGAGAGAGTATGTAAATGTGTGTGTCTATTTCTTTCTTTCTGTGTGTATGCGTTGGTGTGTGTGTGTGTGTGTGTGTGTGTGTGTGTGTGTGTGTGTGTGTGTGTGTGTGTGTGTGTGTGTGTTAATCCCTGAAGACACTGCTGTTGTTGGGTAAATACAATAATCACTCAGACTAATTAAATTAGCAGCAGATTAAAACGTCTTCGGCGGTTTTAAGAAAGAAATAATTACGACCGTGCTGGGAAACGCTTTGACCCACAATCCTTCACTGTTAGTAGGATTTATGCTTCTGCCTCAATTTACCGCTAATAAAAAAACTTAACTTAATGGTGAGTTAAAAGAGCCACTGTGCCGTTACAAACGATATGCTGTCCCCACCATTTTAAATACAACATATGTTTTACAAGATGGATAAAGAAGAAGGAGAAATGTTTTGAATGGTAACTTTGAGAAAGATTCTTTTGCTACAATATTAAGAAAAGTTTGCTTGTTAACACCAGAGCCGGGTGAATTTTTCCAGTAACACTAATCAAATGTACAGACGTAATAGATGGATAGTAATTGATGATAAGAGAAGGCTATTTAACATAAAAGTGCGGTATACTTATTTTTGTGTTTTTTTTTTCATTCTTTTTAAGTTGCCTAAATGCAGTTAACAATGTCTTTGAAGCTGAAATGTATCTGGGTCGACAAGACTGCTAAGAAAATAGTAGGCCTACGTTACCACTTGTTCTGAAAAACGTGTTCGCACCACTTTTCATAAACAAAGTGACGTCCTTGTTACAAACATATGTTAAACATTATAACATTTTATTTGATTGCAACTTTTTCAACTTTTTCCAGTTTTATGTACGGAGAGCGGACGGACAACATGACCATCGACAAAGTGCGCCAGACGTTTGACAACTATGAGTCAAACTGCTTTGAAGTCCTGCTCTACAGAAAGAACAGTGAGTGATCATACAGTCAGTGCGTTTCCATGCAGACTCATAATCGGATAACTAAACGAATAAGACCTCAACAGGACTTTTAAACTGCATGTAAACACCTTTATCCTTCTATCCTACTTCGGACACAAATCGGCACAATAACGGACAAGAGAAGTCGGATAAGAACACCTAGATAATTCGGTCATTGTCGGCTTTCTCTCTGCATGTATACAGGGATCGGATATTGCACATCGGACTTCTCGTTCTGTGCTTGTGTGCCTGCGCGTGATAGGCTACACCATGGGTTATTGACGGAAGAGAACCGGACGTGGCTCTAAAACCACTTGTTGAAAGGGCTACAGCGCCACCTAGCATAGTGGAGACAGCCATGCATCGGACATTTATCCGATTTCTGAAAGGCCATGTATACTCAGACAAGTGACACGGTCCGCTCGAGTGTCTTGTTCGATATATGTGATAATCCAATCTAGTTGTGCCATGGAAACGCACTGACTGTCTATTTTTCATTTTCATTATTAACTAGAAATAAATGATAGGAATTGATGGTAGTTTTATTTTCGTGTCATGCTAAACAAGGCGCCCATCCCCACACACAGGTTTACATGACACCGCTATAACTACACAAGGCGTGTAGTACATACACAATTAAAAAAACAATATACTATACACATTATCCAGCACCGAATAAACACTAAGAGACATGTTCCTCTTCGCCTTTTCAATAAAGTCAGCAATTAAAAAAGTTCTATGTTGGAGCGGCCAAGCTAACATATCATTATCACACACAGAATGAACTGCTTTAAACCTGCAGTGTGTAGAATTTGGGGTTTTATTTCCTAGCAGATTTTGTAGAAAGTAATTATAATATCCATAAGTACATTTAATTTAGTGCATAATAGCTGAAAAAAGAGTTTTGAATTATTATTTTTTCCCTTAGAAAGGGTCTCATATATGTCCATATTTCTGCATATTTTGGACCAAGGCCTAGTGCCGCCATCTTGAAAGTGTCATAGTTGGAATGTCATCAGGTGCATTGTTTAAAATTTAGAATTGTTCTTGTCCTTGAAGGCCACTGTAGCTTCTGTTATTATTCTAAAGGGTTGGGGTTACCCAGGGAGCGTTGCATTCTAGAACTTTGTAGAACTTTCTTGATGATGTCATATTACACACTGCACCTTTAACAAAGACTTTTTTGAATAAACGTAATCTCAAATCATGGTAAAACACGGACAATACAAAATAAAATGAATTTAATTTTCAATTTCCCTCAAGCTGACAAAATGTACACCGCCTATTCTCCCCGCTGGTGGCTCACTGGAAGTAGAAGGACTCTTCCTCATTCCATTAGAATGGGTTCAAAGCGCCCTTAAAGGTGCAGTGTGTAATATGACATCATCAAGATTAAGTTCTACAAAGTTCTAGAATGCAACGCTCCCTGGGTAACGCCAACCCTTTCGAATGATAACAGAAGCTACAGTGGCCTTCAAGGACGAGAACAATTCTGAATTTTAAACAATGCACCTGATGACATTCCAAAAACATGGACGCCTCCATAAGACTTGCCTGCTCAATGTACAAAACGTAATATTAATATTTGTAATTCTCCGCTCAGGAGGATAATTCAGATTATTGGCAGAGGTGATTTTACACCAATGAGGACATATTTATGAATGAGGATATTGATTTTAGCTAATAAACTACTTCAAATGTTACACAGTGTCCCTTTAAAGGTGCAGTGTGTAATATGACATCATCAAGATTAAGTTCTACAAAGTTCTAGAATGCAACGCTCCCTGGGTAACGCCAACCCTTTCGAATAATAACAGAAGCTACAGTGGCCTTCAAGGACGAGAACAATTCTAAATTTTAAACAATGCACCTGATGACATTCCAACTATGACACTTTCAAGATGGCGGCACTAGGACTTGGTCCAAAATATGCAGAAATATGGAGATATATGAGACCCTTTCTAAGGGAAAAAAAAATTATAAAACAAAAATTCAGCTATTATTCACTAAATTAAACGTACTTATGGATATTATAATTATTTTCTACAAAATCTGCTAGGAAATAAAACCCAAAATTCTACACACTGCAGGTTTAAAGACGCCATCTTGTGTTCAAAGTAATGGGCAGTGACTATTTCTTTGCTGTGTCTTCCTGTTTCTCCTCAGGAAGTCCGGTCTGGTTCTACATGCAGGTGGCTCCCATCAGGAACGAGAACGACAAAGTGGTTCTGTTCCTCTGCACCTTTAAGGACATCACTTTGTTCAAACAGCCCATCGAAGACGAGACCACCAAGGGTGAGTCAAAGGTGTGTGTGTGTGTGTGTGTGTGTGTGTGTGTGTGTGTGTGTGTGTGTGTGTGTGTGTGATGCTACTGCTGATGATATTGTAAGGCAAGTGATCTCTTGCATAATCGCATTAAATTTCCCTTATAGCAGGTTACCCAACATTAAATGAATATCGGTTACATTCTAGCCATTGTCAAACGAGTTGATATCAGCTCCACAAAACTCTCTCTGTATTTCTCAGTATGGCAGCGTTTACAAACTGGTGTCCCCCCCGGCCCCCCTCCAACCCCCTCTGACACTGGTGCAAGAGCTCAGAAAAAAAATCCCAAGAAGAGCCCAAGAAACGTTTCAGTTGTTGATTCTACTGCTAAGAAAAAAAAACCTGGACGTACAGCAGAAGGTATAAAATCCATGTGCCATCACTGAAGGCTTTCCTCATGTAGCTGGCGAGGCATCTCTCTCGCTCTCTCTATCTCTCTCTCTCTCTCTCTCTCTCTCTCTCTCTCTCTCTCTCTCTCTCTCTCTCTCTCTCCGTATTTTAAGGGATTGCTCTTGCTATTATTAGATCGCTCCTAGGAGGATTTTAAAAAGCAGAAAGTTGAGTCAAGACTGATGTGTGTTTTTAAGGATTTCGAAAGCTGATGTTCCGAGGACCTGATGTGCATCTTAGCGTAATGAACCTTTCCTGATTTAGTAGACAGTTCTAGGAGTTACCGGGGAAACATGGGGGATGACATGTGACAAAATGTGTGTGTGTGTGTGTGTGTGTGTGTGTGTGTGTGTGTGTGTGTGTGTGTGTGTGTGAGTGGGCGGCAGAGGAGTGCAAGGCTGGATGCCTCCGAATGAACTGAAAATGTCTGGTTATTTTTCTTCCTCCACACAATCTTCAGCCCTTTTACTTATGTTAGGGGGGAGAGGGGGGGGAGGAGGTTTTTTTAAATCTTCAGCCCTGATATTTAGATTTCAGATTGTTAGGGACACGAGAGAGAGAAGGAAGTTTTTTTTATACATATATACAGCTCTGGAAAAAATGAAGAGACCACTCCAAATGTTCAGTGTCTCTCGTTTTTACTATTTATAGACATATTTTAGAGTAGAATGAACATTTTCTCAAATTTTTCTCTCTCTTGTGTCCCTAACACTCTTTCCATCTTAATTTCACTTCTATACCTCTTTTTCTGCCTCTCTTTCTACTCATTCTATTCTCTCTTTTCCCCTGAGAAGAATTTTTTTGTTGCTTGAAACAAATCTTTTTTTCTCAGCGTCTTGTTTTCTTTGCGATGTGGGACCGTCTCCAGCTGTCAGCTTGTGTTGTGAGGAGGTTGTGTGTGTGTGTGTGTGTGTGTGTGTGTGTGTGTGTGTGTGTGTGCCTTTTTGTGTGCTTGAGATGTATGTGTCCTGGCGGTGTGTTGTTGTGTGTGTGCGTGCGTTTTTGCGTGTGTGTGTGTGTGTGTGTTCTCTGTGCCCTGACCGATGCACAGTGTCAGCTTCTTGCCCTGGGAATCATTCTTAGCAGTGGGTGTTTGCCCTTTGACTAGGTCCCTCCACACACACACACACACACACACACACACACACACACACACACACACACACACACACACACACACACACACACACACACACACACACACACACACACACACACACACACACACACACACACACACACACACGCCAACACATGTCCCACCCACACATCCTAATGCTGTGCTATTTGTTTACTCACTCATCATGTGTGCTCAGTGACATGTCAGTAACATATGTTGAACATGCAATTAAACCTTGATTGGAACTAACACTGTCACTTCAGAACATGGCTGTCTGTGTCAGTTAGCTCCCAATAGCACATTTCTTTAAATTTCTTACCACACACACACACACACACCACACACACACACTCACACTCACTCACTCACACACTCATACTAGTAGCTGCCATGCAAGGCGCTCTCTGTACCATCAGGAGCAATGTGGGGTTCACTGTCTGGCCCAGGGACACTTGGACATGTGGCGGGGAGACGGGGGATCGAACCACTGACCCTTGAACGCAGTGGACGACCGCCCTACACACTTCACCACAGCCGCCCCTGTTAGAGAGAGAGAGAGAGAGAGAGAGAGAGAGAGAGAGAGAGAGAGAGAGAGAGAGAGAGAGAGAGAGAGAGAGAGAGAGAGAGAGAGAGAGAGAGAGAAAGGGAGAGAGAGAGAGAGAGAGAGAGAGAGAAACAGAGACAGAGAGACTCTGCTACAGGCGACTGCAGCTGAGTTAACTTGTGTTTCAGTCCGGTTCTGGCTCTCAGCTCCGTCTCTGGCTGCTCCTATAGGCTCAGACATCACAGCATGTCATCATCATCACAGAGAGAGAGAGGTCTCACTCTGATACTAATGTCCATCCCTAACCCCAATGTACCAAAATGCTGTGTTTCAAATGCAAGACAAATAATACTTGCCTTAAAAAAATTAATTTCTATCAATTCTCAATGTGCAAAGTTTAGTTAATGTTCAGTGAGTGAGAGGTCCCACTCTGATAAGAATGTCCATCCATAACCCTAATGTACCAAAATAGATTTTTTTTTAAAGATTTTTTTGGGCATTTTCAAGCTTTATTAGACAGTACAGAGTTGAAATGGGGAGACAGAGAGAGAGAGAGAGAGAGAGAGAGAGAGAGAGGGGGGGGGATGACCTGCAGTAAAGGTCCACGGGTCGGATTTGAACCCGCGACCACTGCAACGAAGGCCTGAGCCAATATGGTGCACGCTCTATCCACCACGTCATAGGAGCGTCCCCCAAAATAGATTTTAAGTGTTTCAAATGCAAATATTACTTTGTCTGCAAATGCTATAATTGAGAGGTCTCACTCTGATACAAATGTCCATACTGTTAATGAAATTAAATTCCTCATTTGTTAAAACACAAAAGTTTTTATTAGAGAAAGAATCAGGCAAATGTCAAACACAATAGATGCTTGCTAGTAAGGAGACATTTATCATGTAACCAGCAGGGTGCCACAGCAAAATGACTGAAAACATAAAGACATTTCAAGGTCACACATAGTCCTCTCTGACATTCATCTTCCAGTCTGCAGCCGTGTAGGCGGTTTTGTGAATTCGGTGTAGGTGCAAATTCCCTGGATGCTCAAATAAGGCTTTTCCTGTATCTGTTTTGCAAGTTTATTAGACAACAGCTGCATGTGTAGAAAACAAAATAACAAAAAACTAAAACATCTGGCGTAGCTGCATTGACCAGCTTCGCGTTGTTGTTTTCATACCAGATGGTGGTTAGCGTAGCCGCGGGCGATACATGGCTTTCAGGTGACAGACAGATTCATTAAAAAACAGCTCCAGGCATTGTAAATTTGACAAAGTTATAAAAGTAAAATGCTCAATTGGTGGAGAGAAACAAATTGCAGCTGTTGTGTGTATGCTGGGTCTTTCAAACTGTGCCTGGACGTAGGCTATACAGCAGAAGGCATAGAACCGATGTTCTCATTGGGGCGACAGAAGTTACGCACTATAGCTTTAAAAGTGCCTCATTAAAGCTGGGGTGAAGGATTTGGGGAGAAAATGGCAGTTGGGATAGAGATTTGAATCCAAATACCTCAACCGCTCCACTTGTTCTCTTTGGTCCCTCCCTTATGGTCCCTCCCTAACACGCTCTACACTAACAAAGTCGTGCCAAAGTGAATGGACAGTCCCAACAGCCAATAAGAACAGAGAACCGGAGCCTCGCTCTGATTGGTCAAAGTGTACAGCTCATGTTAACTTTGACCAATCAGAAATCACATACCCCAGCTTTAAGCCCAACGACATTTTAGTTTTTGTAATATGAGATCTTACTTGGCACTGTTGTACTGCAGTTGGATGCAACTCAAGAGCCATAATATATATAGGGGAGAGTGGCCTAAGTTGTGCATTTTGGAAGTTGTGCCACCCCTTGTTTCTAGAAAACCGTGGAAGAAATTGGAAATGTGACCACATATTTAAGAAGAGCCATCCATTTGACTCATCCTGTAAAGAAGGGAGACACAAGGAATAAGATATAAGCACATTTAAGCTCAAAAAACTGTGTTTTGCCTTTCAAAGTAAAATTTCCATGATCAAGGTTTTTTGATTATCGTGTCTGAACAATTATAGACAAGTGTGAAAACATTTGACACATGTTTTAGTGCTTTGGTATGCTACATTTTGAGTCTATACAGTTAGCACGATGTCAGCCCTAAATTGCTGCATCATGCTTATTATCCAAATTTCTGGGATTGGGGTGATTTGTGCCAAAGGGCCTGGGTGAGTTATAAGTAAGTAAGTAAGTAAAATTTATAAAAGCACATTTATGACAGTTTGCACTGTCCAAAGTGCTGTACATAGTGCCTTCAGTAGGTAAACAATGAAGGTAAAATAACAATAACCAAAATAAAAGACGTAAAGCCCATACATCCACATAAACACAGATAGTAGTGCAGAGGTAAGATAGTTAATGGGGAGGAAACACCAGGGTGTACATATGGGTTTTGAGCCTTGATTTAAAGGCAGACATGTAGGGGAATCACATTTGTCAGGTGGCAGTTGGTTCCACAAGCATGGAGCAACTAGTGCAAAGTACATTTCTGAGAGTTGTCCCAGTGGCATGGCTGTATACGCTGGTCACCAAAAGAAAGTGATTGTCTACAGTAGCTCAGAAGAGAGTGACATCTCAATTCCACTTAACGACACCACTGATGAGAGTTCAGATGGCCAGAAAGATTATGATGGTGACTTTGTCATTGTGAGATTTGCAGGTAAAACCATCAGATCTGCCAAGCCTTGTTTAAGAAAATTGACCTTCAATCTTTGTCAACTATTTACATTAAATAAACCTTAAATAAGTGATTGTCTAATGGATTTGTCTTGCATTACAGTTTATGAGATATATAGCAATGGCACAATTCACCCCATGGTATTCTCTCCAACCGCACAACTTACACCACACCGGGGGCAAGTTGTGCATCAAGACAACTTGTTTTCCGAAAGCTTTATTTCTTCAACAGTTTATTCCAGATCCAAAGTTTTTATTGCCAGGGATGCACAACACCCTGAAATATATGTACATATTTGAGTTGGAGACTTTATTGTCAAGGCCTTACTTTAAAGTCACTTTGAGTGAAAAGTTGCACAACTTAGGCCACTCTCCCCTATTCACCTTTTAGCTTTTAAAATGATTAACAGTTGCTTTACACTATGGAGGTCTTGAACCTATTTGTTGATGATCTGCAAGGTTTTGTGAAATAAGTGACTGTACCTTTTAATTACAATGTTATTTGAGAATCTTGAAAATAGCAGATTTAATTTGCCAACAAATGAACAAATAAATATGAGATAAGCCTTATTAATCAGCATTTCATTTCACTAAGAAAGCTGTAGATTTGAATTATTGGGCTCAAAATAAACAATATAGCCAATAGCCAATAATCTGAAAATTGAACAGTACTTTTTGCCTGGAGAGATTATATTTCCACGCTGGCCTGGGAACGCCTCGGGATCCCCCAGTCGGAGCTGGTTGAAGTGGCCCGGGAAAGAGAAGTTTGGGGTTCCCTGCTCAAGCTGCTGCCCCCTCGACCCGATTTCAGATAAGCGGTTGAAGATGATGATGATGATGATGACTTTTTGCCTGCATCGTCTTAGTCTAACTGTGACAAACATTATGATTTACATGCCTTGCAATTTCCCATTCATCCCCTATGTAAAACCTTAAAGACCTACTTCACCGGTTGGAATATGAAGGTGTATTGAACTCGGAGATCCTATTTAGTATAAATGTGCACACAAAATTGAAATCGGATCATCTTAGCCTGAGAAAAGGCAGAAACAGTGTGTTATGGTCTCACTGTCTAACCCTTTTCCTTACTGTGACATCACAGTAAGGGTTAGGATTAACAGGACAGCTGGGCCAAGGGAAGACTGAGGGAAGAAAAACCTCATTCATTATATTATAATAGTTATTTTATAATGATAGAACGCCGGTGGGTGAAGTATTCCTTTAATGTGTCAGTATGTATTGGAGCCTGTAATACTTAATGCAACCGAAGTAAATCCCTCCCCCTTTTGCAATTAGCGCACACACACACACACACCCACACACACACACACACACACACACACACACACACACACACACACACACACACACACACACACACACACACACACACACACACACACACACACACACACACACACACAAGCACACGCACGCACACACACACCCACACACTAAATGATGAAAGAGCTTTTGCAATAAGAACACGCTGAACCACTGTCCGAGCGAATGGTTTGCTATTATTAACCACATAACGGCATGTACCACTCTATAATGCATGCACACTATACATGGAACTGTGGCTTTACAGTGTGTGTGTGTGTGTGTGTGTGTGTGTGTGTGTGTGTGTGTGTGTGTGTGTGTGTGATGAATAGGCAATGCAAAAAACTTGTAAAAGGAATAGGGCCTCTCAGGGAAACGGGAAACTACCATTAGAAGCAGCCTAAAAGTCCTGAAGTCAAAATTCTGCTTTTGTTTAAAGCAAACAAGCATTTTTAGTTTTGCTTTAGTGACTTTGAAATGAAGAAAAACACATCTTATTTTTTTGGGGTATTTTCAAGCTTTATTAGACAGTACAGAGTTGAAATGGGGAGACAGAGAGAGAGAGAGAGACAGAGAGAGAGAGAGAGAGAGGGTGGGGATGACCTGCAGTAAAGGCCCACAGGTCGGATTTGAACCCGCGACCACTGCAAGGAAGGCCGGAGCCAATATGGTAGCCTGGCACCGCCCGCCTATACCTACTTCCGCTCACTTTTCATTTCCCTTCAGTAGTCAGTCTGGGTCTGCGGTATATTCGCGGGTTTTCTCCACCAGATTTTTACCGGTCCAATCAGCGAACAGAGGGAGTGGCTGAGAACAATGACGTTGAGGTCGTGCGCCAGTTTCAGTTGTAGTCAGAAGCCGGCGCATGACATCACGTCACGACCTTTGTGTCCAGAGTGGCACTGGGCAGATCCAATAGTTTTAAACTTCAACAGACACCCGCCTTCAAGTGAGTGAACGTTTGTCAATTGAGCGATTCCCGACCTGTACAAATGAAATGAAGTACGATGGTCTGGTAGGACCAGGCTAAATGAAGTACGATGGTCTGGTAGGACCAGGCTAAATGAAGTACGATGGTCTGGTAGGACCAGGCTAAATGAAGTACGATGGTCTGGTAGGACCAGGCTAAATGAAGTACGATGGTCTGGTAGGACCAGGCTAAATGAAGTACGATGGTCTGGTAGGACCAGGCTAAATGAAGTACGATGGTCTGGTAGGACCGGGTTAAATGAAGTACGATGGTCTGGTAGCACCGGGCTAAATGAAGTACGATGGTCTGGTAGGACCAGGCTAAATGAAGTACGATGGTCTGGTAGGACCAGGCTAAATGAAGTACGATGGTCTGGTAGGACCAGGCTAAATGAAGTACGATGGTCTGGTAGGACCAGGCTAAATGAAGTACGATGGTCTGGTAGGACCAGGCTAAATGAAGTACGATGGTCTGGTATAGGACCAGGTTAAATGAATTACGATGGTCTGGTAGGACCGGGCTAAATGAAGTACGATGGTCTGGTAGGACCAGGCTAAATGAAGTACGATGGTCTGGTAGGACCAGGCTAAATGAAGTACGATGGTCTGGTAGGACCAGGCTAAATGAAGTACGATGGTCTGGTAGGACCAGGTTAAATGAAGTACGATGGTCTGGTAGGACCAGGCTAAATGAAGTACGATGGTCTGGTAGGACCAGGCTAAATGAAGTACGATGGTCTGGTAGGACCAGGTTAAATGAAGTACGATGGTCTGGTAGGGCCAGGCTAGTGCAGGGTCACACACACCGTGAACTCAGTTCAAAGAATAAGGGGTTGCGTGCGACTATAAAAGCTTCCTAGTAAATTGATCTATAAATAGAAAATCAAAAACAGAGTAACACCACGTACTGTTAGTCACAAACATACATCGACCCAAACCATCACACACACACACACACACACACACACACACACACACACACACACACACACACACACACACACACACACACACACACACACACACACACTTTATATCCGTTCCCATTACGGATATAAAGCCAGACTTTGAAATAGATTTGAACCCCTGGGCCTGTAGCCTTTCATACTATGTTCAAATGAAGCCAAATTCAGCTTCATTTCTCTGTGTGCAGGCGTTTGAAAAGGAGCCACACACACACACACACACACACACACACACACACACACACACACACACACACACACACACACACACACACACACACACACACACAGACACAGACACACACGCACACACACACACACATAGAGAGAGACACACACACACACAGACACAGACACAGACACACACGCACACACACACACATAGAGAGACACACACACACAGACACACACACACACGCACACACACAAACGGGATATCCAGTGGATTCTGAGTTTATTTTAAGCATCAATGACTTGTGGTCTCTCGAGGAATATTCTTGACTAACTTACAGTGTGTGTGTGTGTGTGTGTGTGTGTGTGTGTGTGTGTGTGTGTGTGTGTGTGTACATATTCATTTGCAGTGCGGATTTTTTTATGTGATGTTTTCCCTATATGCTAATACCTTAAATTCGCTCCAGATCAACACACACGCACACACACACACGCACGCACACACACGCACGCACACACACACACACACGCTCTAATATAAATTGGCTCCGTATCACCATGCATCATAACGCCCGGTCAGTCTAAGCCAAAGTGAAAGATTTTTTTTCTTGAAGCAAAATCGCTGCAGTAGTGCTGGTGTAGCTCATAATATGTGTTTCTATACACAGCTCTGGAAAAAGATTAAAAGACCACTCCAAATGTTCAGTGTCTCTCGTTTTACTGTTTACAGGCATATGTTTGAGTAGAATGAACATTTTGGTTTTATAATATAAACTACTGACAACATTTCTACCAAATTCACAATAATTTCTTTGTCATTAAAGAGCATTTTCAATACAATTTGCTATAGAGACAGTGCATGAAATAGGCCACGCCCATCGTGGGGGAAAACATTGAACAGCGCTCCATCCACTTTGTATTGAAGGAGACCTGTCTTCTGCAAACAAACTTAATTAAAATTTAATCAAACATCCATTTAAGAAAAAAACGTTACTTTCTTGAAAGCCACGACTGTTGTTTGTCTATATGAGCTGTTTTTGTGAAAAATAATTGAGTAATTTTCAATATTGAGGTGTTTTTTCCCGTCCGTGAGGGTTAGCCTACAGCAGAAGGCTAACATTAGCCTAGCATACAGCATACATTAGTTAAGAGTTTTGTCTCGATATTGAAAATTACTCAATACTTTTTCACAAAAACAGCTCGTATGGACAGACAAGAGTCGTAGCTTTAAAGAAAGTAACGTGTATTTGTGAAAGGCATGTCGTATTACGTTTTTATTAAGTTTGTTTGCCGAATACGGGTGTCATTCAATATAAAGTGGATGGAGCGCTGTGTATTGTTTTCCCCCACGATGGGCGTGGCCTCAGATTATGACGCGTTATGCACTGTCTCTATACCATATTTATGATGCTATATTTGTTATTTGCAATCCATACGTATATACTGTTAAAACTTGATATACTACGATTTTTTATCATTTATATATATATACACATTCCATTTACATGAGAAGATAAAACACAAGGTTGGCTTAAACAGTATGATGATTTGTCATAATGCCTGCCATGCATTCATAATAAGCCTTATATGTATGTGCCCTTTTCAAAAGAGTATGATGAACTACAGCCAAACACACACACACACACACACACACACACACACACACGCACACGCACACGCACACGCACACGCACACGCACACGCACACGCACACGCACACGCACACACACACACACACTTATTAGTGTATTAATCACTGGCATTTCAAACGGAAAACAAAAGTTCATATTCAAATTAAAGCCACAAGAATAAATCCAATATGTTAAATAGAGAATCAGAAATGCTTATATTATAATGCATTTAATGTAAAGGTGTAGTCAGTGATTCTGGAGAACGCTTGTTGTTAAATTTACTTTTTTGTCAAAATCAGTGAATATCTCCTCACGATCCGCTACCTGTCCGTACTGTGTGTGTGCGCTGAAAAATTATTTGTGTTCATACCCAGCCTAGGCTCTGTAAACTCGCTGGTATGTAAACAAATGTGCCCATGTTAGCTATAGCAACATGCCCATTTACATCAGATCATGAGGAGATATTCACTGATTTTGACAAAAAGTTATTTTGACAACAAGCGTTCTCCAGAATCACTGACTGCACCTTTTAAATGGAGCCATGGACAATCATAGAAAAAGCCATAGAAAATCCTTGATCAAACATTATAAATATGTAGTTTATTGGGGCGGCTCCGGTGGCGTAGTGGATAGAGCGCGTACCATATTGGCTCCGGCCTTCGTTGCAGTGGTCGCGGGTTCAAATCCGACCCGTGGACCTTTACTGCAGGTCATCCCTCCTCTCTCTCTCTCTCTCTCTCTCTCTCTCTCTCTCTCTCTCTCTGTCTCCCCATTTCAACTCTGTACTGTCTAATAAAGCTTGAAAATGCAAAAAAAAAATCTTAAGAACATTTTTTTTTTTACAAGAGGTACATAAAAGCCCAAACCCCACTCAGAAATGGCTCAAAAAGCTGTAAAGTGTACCTACAGACAGCAGCTATAAGCTTCTTTATTCACTAGACAGATACAGAGACTGTGAGTGAGTCCTACTGTATTGATCCCCTGAAGGAGAATGTGTTCTAATCTACACGGAGGTCAGCGTGTACAGCAGAAAGCCTACAGCGACATGGCGGACATTACGTTGTGTTCAAGGACACTTTTATACGGTGCGGGCGTTTGCCATAGAATAGAATAGAATGCCTTTACTGTGATTGTATTATTATTATAAATGTGCTACAGTGCAAAAGCTATAGTGCGTAACTTTGGTCGCTCCCATGAGCAATTCTGAGTAATTACAACAACACTGTCGGTGCATCTACATGAGGTAAAGCCTTCAGTGAAGGCACATGGATTTTATACCTTCTGCTGTACGTCCAGGTTTTTTCTTAGCAGTAGAATCAACAACTGAAACATTTCTTGGGCTCTTCTTAAGGATTTTTCTGAGCTCCTGCACCAGTGTCAGGGAGGGGGGGCGACACCAGTTTGTAAACGCTGCCATACTGAGAAATACAGAGAGAGTTTTGTGGAGCTGATAATAGGCTTAATCGACTTTGTGTCAACTCGTTTGGGGATGGCTTGAATGCAGCCAACATTAATTTTATATGAAAAAGTTACGCACCATAGCTTTAAATCTTAATTATCCTGAATGAATGTAATATAAGTTGTGCTACATGTCTCCCTCATTGCAGGTTGGACCAAGTTTGCGCGGCTAACACGAGCGCTAACCAACAACCGCAACACACAGCAGCAGCTGCCGCCCATCGGCAAACATGAAGTCACCACCAGCCACAAACAGTCCAGACTGGCAGAGGTAAGAACACACGCACACACACAACACACACACACACACACACACACACACACACTGGATAAAACACACGCAAACACACACGCACACACTGGATAAAACACACACGCATACACACACACACACACACACACTGGATAAAACACAAACACACATGCTTGTGCACACACACACTGGATAAAACACACATACACACACGCATCCTCGCACACACACAAACACACTTGATAAAACACATGCACGTGCGCACACACGCACATGACACACCCTACACACTTTGAATAGGCCTATGTAGCAACTATCTGCTATTTACATTATTTCTGCTCAAATAAATCCTCATATAGAACATTAGTCACCTCATTCAAACCATTATGCCGATAAATCACACACACACACACACACACACACACACACACACACACACACACACACACACACACACACACACACACACACACACACACACTGGATAAAACACACACACACACACACACTGGATAAAACACACACACACACACACACTATAGGTTTCATTTATATTTTATGTGTAGTGTATAGACAGAGCCACTCCCAGTGATTGTGAACGCTGCTGGAACTTTAGAGAATGGATTTTCCGGGCGTGTGAGGATGTCTGAAATCAACCACCTGTTTTATTCATGAAGGTCTGAGAGAAGGGTTTAGTCTTTAATCAGAATTAGTTTGAATTTCAGACCGAGTGTGTGTGTGTGTGTGTGCGTGCGTGTGCGTGTGTGCGTGTGCGTGCGTGCGTGCGTGCGTGCGTGTGCGTGTGTGTGTGGAAGTCATATTACTCTCATTTTGATACTTTGCAGAAGCTTGTTTTTAAAATCAGTGAATATAATGTATAAAAAATACAGTGTTAAAATACACTAATGCACAGCAGCCTAGGCTCTGTAAACTGGCATGCTGCTATAGCTATGCTGGGCCCCCTTTGGTTTACATACTAGTTTAAACAGCCTCGTTTTGTTTTCACTGAAATACAGTACGGGCAGAGAGAGCGACCCACTACCTGTCCATACTGATGGAGAGAGAGAGAGAGAGAGAGAGAGAGAGAGAGAGAGAGAGAGAGAGAGAGAGAGAGAGAGAGAGAGAGAGAGAGAGAGAGAGAGAGAGAGAGAGAGAGAGAGAGAGAGAGAGAAGGGTCCACGGGTCTGGCCGAATCATTTAGAATGTGAATTTTGACGCGTCTCACTATCGGAGAGAGAGAGAGAGAGAGAGAGAGAGAGAGAGAGAGAGAGAAGAGGCTGCATCACAGTTTTCTTTCATTTTCTTTCATTTGGTTCGTCGACTGTATTTTATTTCTTCTCTGTAGCAGTTGGAAACAAAGTAAAATACAATTTAATGTAAAATGAGGAAAACAAACGGCTGTAAGTTGGTGTTTAAATGCATTCTGAGCTCAGCAGGGGGTCGATTATAGCCACACTGCAAACTGTAATGTGTGTTTTAAGCCTTTCTTTTTTATATAATCTCATTCTCCTCTGTCTCATTTCAAGCTGAATTTGCTCATGAAGAAGTTTTGTCTCGGAGAAGTTTTACCAATCAACAAAAGACTTGAATACAGATGGAAACTTTGAGAGGAAAAACAACTCTGAAAGTTGATATGCTTTTATGCACACAGACAACGCACGCTCGCACGCACACACACACACACACACCACACACACACACACCACACACACACAGACAACGCATGCACGCACACACACACACACACCACACACACACAGACAACGCATGCTCGCACACACACACACACACCACACACACACAGACAACGCATGCTCGCACGCATACACACACACACACACCACACACACACAGACAACGCATGCTCGCACGCATACACACACACACACCACACACACACACACACAGACATATGCACGCACTCACTCACTCACTCTCTCACTCACTCACTCACTCACTCACTCACTCACTCACTCACTCACTCACTCACTCACTCACTCACTCACTCACACACACACACACACACACACACACACACACACACACACACACACACACACACACACACACACACACTTACTTTTGATCTCTTTGATCTAATTTACGTCTTTTTAAAACAGTTAAAAGTCCATTAAGTTGATGAACTAGAATTGTCGAAAAGTACAACTCTGTATTTTTCAGTTTTATCATGTCAGATGACTGAATACATTTTGCAGCATGTATTTGAAAAGGGAGTCAAAGGCATTAAGAAACATAACTTTCATATAAAACAGCAATTAAACGGCAATTAAGAATAATCACAAGAAATCTGATGACTCACTGAAATACATAACAGAGAGATGAGAGGAAGATAAACGATGAGAGCTGAGTTTGAAAAAAAAGTTGGCGCGATCAAAACACACTTCTGTCAAAGTTTGTTTTTTATAAAGTCAAACGAGTCTTCTTAGCAGTTGTAGTCGAGTGGGTTGGTGGATAGTTTTCAGAGCCCACACACAACTCATTAGCACAATTAGCATTTTCAATTGGCTGTTGGAGAAGTTCGTTAAGATAAAGTTAAAGGTGCAGTGTGTAATATGACATCATCAAGAAAGTTCTAGAATGCAACGCTCCCTGGGTAACAACAACCCCTTTAGAATAATAACAGAAGCTACAGTGGCCTTCAAGGACAAGAACAATTCTAAATTCGAAACAATGCACCTGATGGCATTCCAACCAACATGGATGCCTCCATAAGACCTGCCTGCTCAATGTAGAAAATGTAATATTAATATTTGTAATTCTCCGCTCAGGAGGATAATTCAGATTATTGGCAGAGGTGATTTTACACCAATGAGGACATATTTATGAATGAGGATATTGATTTTAGCTAATAAATTACTTAAAATGTTACACAGTGTCCCTTTAAGTTACTTTATTAGTCAATGGTTACATTGAAATGAGTCTTTTCTCATCTCCCCTCTCAAGTTCCCACACTCCAGAGGGGGTCAGAGCGCAGGGTCAGCCATAGTGCAGCACCCCTGGAGCAGTTTGGGGTTTTAAGTGTCTTGCTCAAGGACACAATGGTAGAGATGGTGGGCACCGTGGATGTAATAGCAGCCACCACTAGTTTTACTACTAACACCCTCCTTTCCGGTAATACTGTCAGGTATACTTGTTTTAGGGCGAATAGACGGACGGACGGACGGACACACACACACACACACACACACCACACACCCCCCCCCCCACACGCACAATAATCTAACAAACCCTCTCCTTACTCTCTCTCTTTCCCATATCTCTCCTAGGTCTTGCAGCTCAACTCGGACATCCTCCCTCAGTACAAACAAGAAGCCCCCAAGACCCCTCCCCACATTATACTCCACTACTGCACCTTTAAGACCACCTGGGACTGGGTTATCCTCATACTAACCTTCTACACAGCCATCATGGTCCCCTACAATGTCTCCTTCAAGACCAAGCAGAACAACATAGTGTGGCTGGTGCTGGACAGTGTTGTGGATGTCATATTCTTGGTGGATATCGTGTTAAACTTCCACACAACGTTCGTGGGCCCCGGAGGCGAGGTGATATCGGATCCCAAGCTGATCCGTATGAATTATTTGAAGACCTGGTTCGTCATCGACTTGCTGAGCTGTCTGCCTTATGACATCATAAACGCCTTCGAGAACGTGGATGAGGTAAGGGGTTAATTATAGCACGCACGCACACACACACACACACACATGCAGGCACGCACACACACACACACACACACATGCAGGCACGCACACACACACACACACACACACA
This sequence comes from Hyperoplus lanceolatus, assembly GCA_026929865.2. Lineage (NCBI taxonomy): Eukaryota > Metazoa > Chordata > Actinopteri > Uranoscopiformes > Ammodytidae > Hyperoplus > Hyperoplus lanceolatus. Next base: position 29,529,625 of record CM049408.1, read on the forward strand.
CACACACACACACACATACAGGCAGGCACTCACACACACACACACACACACACATGCACACACATGCAGGCACACACACACACACACACACATGCTTTCAAAAACCTGACAACATTTCATGCTAACAGTTACACTTTATCTAGCAGCCATCAGTGTGTTCCTATTGTCATTGTGAGCATATGTTAAGCACTGTTTCATCTAAGTAGAGCTTAGCTGTGTGTGTGTGTGTCACTGTGTGTGTGTGTGTGTGTGTGTGTGTCTGTCTGTGTGTGTGTGTGTGTGTCTGTCTGTCTGTCTGTGTGTGTGTGTGTGTGTGTCTGTGTGTGCGTCGCCCTGGTGTGTGTGTGTGTGTGTCGCCGTGGGGGTGTGTGACACAGCAACAGCAGATGCCATTTCTAGTTAATAAGCTCTTTATTGGTTAATAATGCATGGTGTGCTGTGTTGTTATTCTGTCTTAGATAATGGATTACTCTTTGCTTGTGTGAGAGGAGAGTAACTGGAATATATAACCTTACAGTGGCCCTTCCAATAATACAGCTCTGGAAAAAATTAAGAGACCAGTCTGGGTTTTTCTTCAATCTTCATCTCTACAGAACTTGATACAAATGCTCTTCAAGGAATACTTCACCCATACGGAACCAGCGTTCTATCAATATAAAATCACTATTATAATATAATGAATGAGGTTTTTCTTCCCTCAGTCTTCCCTCAGTCTTCCCTTGGCCCAGCTGTCCTGTTAATCCTAACCATTACTGTGATGTCACAAGAAGGAAACTGTAGGGTTAGACAGTGAGACCATAACACACTCTTTCTGCCTTTTCTCAGGCTAGGATGATCCAATTTAATTTTTTTTTGCACATTTATACTACATAGGATCTCCGAGTTCAATACACCTTCATATTCCAACCGGTGAAGTAGGTCTTTAAGGACTAAAAATTAATTGGAATTTGGTAAAAATGTTGTCAGTAGTTTGTATAATAAAACCAAAATGTTCATTCTACTCAAACATATGCCTATAGATAGTAAAACGAGAGACCCATTTGGAGTGGTCTCTTCATTTTTTCCAGAGCTGTATACAGGTCTTAAAAATACATTTCCAGCATGTTTATAATGACAAAAAGTATCTTAAATACAATGAAAAATATAGGTTAAAAAAATAGTAGTTGAAAATTCAGGTACGTAATTTCAATGCTGAAGTTGTCAGTGCTAGAAATTGAATGGCGTTTTCTTCTAACATTTATTTATAAATCGCATTGAGACTCGGAGACTCTTTTGCAAGGGAGACCTGTTCCCATTCCCACGTTACCATTCACACACACATTCACACACCGATAGCAGCAGCTAACTATCAACATTCACACGAGGCAAGGTGGGTGAAGTGTCTTGCCCAAGGACACAACAACCATGACACAAGTGGCAGGGCGGGAATCGAACCTCCAACTCTTCGATCGTTGGCCGACCCGCTCTACCAACTGAGCCACAGCCGCCCTAATTTTTTCTTTAAAATCTTATGAAACAGATTCACTTGCTATAAAAGGATGTTCTGATGGATTTTCCTGGTCAAAGCTGGGATGGGTGACTGTTTCACTGTAATATTTGGCAAAAATATATTCAGCTCTATGTAGGTGAAGTGGCCTGAGAATATCCACTCTTCACTTTGCTCTCCCCTGCCTCTGTGTGCCGGCCCCAAAAATTGCCACCGCTCATGTACACTTTGACCAATCAGAGCGAGGCTCCGATTCTCCGTTCTTATTGGCTGTCCATTCACTTTGGAGCGTGTCAGGAAGGGACCATAGGGGAGGGACCAAAGAGAACAAGTGGAGCGGTTTAGGTATTTGGATTTGAATCTCTATCCCAACTGCCATTTTCTCCCCAAATCCTCCACCCCAGCTTTAATGCTGTAACACTAGGGATCGGGCAGGCAATAAGTATATTTCACGGCCAATTTGCCCCCGTCAGATTTCGAGAAATGTATATCTAAATGACGTGAAGTCCATTAAAGCTGATTTTCCACTTGACTTCCCGCTGATTTAATTTGAGCTCACACACACACACACACACACAGCACACGCACACGCACACACACACACACACACACACACACACACACACACACACACACACACACACACACACACACACACACACACACACACACACACACACACACCACTTGATTTCCAGCTGAATTAATTAGGCCTCTGAGCCGCGCTGAGACACTGATTGTTAAAATGAACGAGACAGAACACACTGGAGCATTTCTCAGTTTTCCATACTTGTTGGAAACCTAAAGAGAATTTACAGAAGCTACGGTGGCCTTCAAGGACAAGAAGCTATAGTTACTAAAGATGGCATCATCCACCACTGCCTCAAGTCTTTCCACACTATCAAGTGATGAGGTGAAGATGTATTTAGTTATTTATTCTATAGTACTTCTTCTTCTTCTTGGTCTTCCAACAGGTGCATTTCCCCAGGACGCCCACTATATATAAAAACGTGTAAGGCCGTTAGGTTTGTCCGTTCTGTGCTACTGTAGAAACATGGTGGTGCAACATGGCGGCCTCAGTACCCCACTCCTAGATATAAAAGGCTCATTCTAAGGTCATCAAAATCAACTTTTATTTCACAGTTTGCTATATTTGAACATTGTAAACTTTTCATTAGTACATTCAGTTCCTTAAAAAAGAGTTTTTTTGTGTATTTGCATGTACATGTGGGTGGACATCCAGTATTGTGTCTGGCTGTGTGTGTGTGTGTGTGTGTCCGCATATATTTGTGTGTGTTGTGTGTGTGTGTGTGTGTCTGTGTCTGCCAAGTGGCGGCTTAATCACTTGAAATGTTGGATGCCAGTAGTAATAATCATAACGATAATAATAGTATTTAAGCTGTTCCAGAACTATTCATTTGAAATGCCAAAAAAAATCATTCCCCGCCTCTGTCAGCATGTTATTATGAACAACACAACCCACAGAACCTTTTTACATTTAAAAAAAAATGTTTATGCTTTATTGATAGTGTAGAGACAGAGTTGAAATGGGGCAGAGAGGGGAGTGACGTGCAGAGAACGACCGCGGGCTGGAATCGAACCCGGGTCCGCTGCTGGCCGAGGCCCATGGGGGGGACGCCCTACCAACTGAGCTAAGGGTGCCCCCAGCCCACTGTACTTTTGACAGTTTCTTGTTTTGATGGCATTTGCCATCAATTTGTCAAATTAATAATGGTGATATGACCATGTGGTGGCTATGGTGAAGTGTGTAGGGCGGTCGTTCACTGGGTTACAGGGTCGGTGGTTCGATCCTCCGTCTCCCCGCCACATGTCCAAGTGTCCCTGGGCAAAGAGACACTGAACCCTAAACTGCTGCCAATAGTTAGCTTGCACCCTGCGTGGTAGCTGCTGCTGCTATCGGTGTATGAATGTGAATGTGTGTGTGAATGGGTGAATGTGTACAAAACAATGTAAAGCGCTTTGAGTCTGTGAAAAACCAGGGAGAAGAGCTTTATAAGTGGAGCTCATTTACCAGCCTTTAAAGCCTTTTTCAGTCTAGCTCATTTTCATTTGTCGCAGCCCCCTATAGTAGTTTTCCCTCTAGTAATGTAATAACAGTTGACAAGGCCTCTCTATGAAAGAAAATAATCAGATTATTTGGTGAGAAAAACCTCGACACATTGAAATAGAGTGACACTTATTTTCAGCGATCTGTCAGTTTTCATTTAGTTTCCACAGTTAGACTCAACTGCTGGAGTTTGTGTAGAATTTCCCTGAGTTCCAAATCACATACTTTTTCTTTTTACTACACTACATACTAAAGTACAGAAGAGTTTTAGGGCCACAGGAGAGACAAAAAAAAATCAGATAAGGAAGATTTTTCTTTCATTATGTCGAGAAATGTCAATGATAAAGACAAATACTCCAAAATGCTATTGGCATTAGTGGGGCATTTATATATTTTCAGCATACTACAATTGACGTGCATGAATTGGGACATCCTAAATCTTTTTTTGGCATACTAAATAGTAGGGAAGTATGGGGATTGGGACGCAGGGTATGAGTTTTGTTGCTGTGGTTACCTGCTGTTAAATATAACTTGAGTAAAGTTGTGTAGTTTTTGCACAGAACTGTTATTTGTATGTGTCCTGATATGACTTAAAAAAAAATTTATATTTTAAAGGTGCTCCGAGGATCTTTCCGTTTTTTGTTTATTCTTGCGTCCCCCTTTGGACTAAAGCGGTAGTGTTTTTACTACGCCAGCTGTTGTTCCTGGGTGAGCATATATACCCATGACAAAGGCATTAAGAAAAACTATATATAAAAAAAAAACATTCTTTGCACTGATGGTCTCGTTTGCTGTTAAATGTAATTCATGATCATCAGAGGAAAAAGTGGGACTGTTTCAGAAATATTTAGAAGTTCCTCGTAGCACCTTTTAAAAACAACATCCAGCCAGCCATGTCAGAAGCACATACTATTCCCCCATGATGGTAGGATGTTAAATACAGTGAAGTATAACCAGTGACTCTGTTTAACGGGCTGTGAAGGATTCTAAAGTGTAATGGCTCTCGAGGGACACACACTACCTCTCTAATGTGACAGGGGACATTGTACAGCGAAGAGAGAGAAAGTGTGCAAAGAAAGCCCCTTGTTTTTCACCATTTAACCATTTGAAGCCATTCCCACTAAAGTGTTCGTTTGACTATTTTAAAATAAATACCCAGTTATTTCTGGTAACACACACACACTCACTCACTCACACACGACTCACTCACACACGCACACACACTCACGCACGCACCCCCCCCCCACCCCCCCCCCTGACTCACTCACACTCACACACACACGCAAGCACACTGACTCACTCACACACACACACACACGCAAGCACACTCACACACACACACACACACGCACACTGACTCACGCACGCACGCACTCACTCACTCACTCACTCACTCACTCACTCACTCACACACACTCACACGCACGCACCACCACCACCACCACGCACCACTCACTCACTCACTCACTCACTCACTCACTCACTCACTCACTCACTCACTCACTCAGTTTTGTGGAGCTCATAGGGCTTAATCAACTTTGTGTCAACTCGTTTGGCGACGGCTTGAATGTAACCGACATTCTATTTATATGAAAAAGTTACGCACTGTAGCTTTAAGTACAGTAATACCTAGCTACATTCTACCTCTGCTTTCCTGTAAGAGCAGAGAGTGAGTGTGAGTGAAATCAATGAAACGTAAATTATAGCCACTGGAGTCTCTCTCTTATCCTCTCTGCTAAATTGATGTTTTTGTCGCTGCTTTGCTTTTCCCGTACACACACACACAGACAGACAGACAGGCACACACACACACACACACAGACACACAGACACAGACACACAGACACACAGGCACACACGCACACACAGGCACACACACACACACACACACACACACACACATGCACACACAGGCACGCACGCACGCATGCACGCATGCATGCACGCACGCACACACACGCACAGACACACAGACACACACACACACACGCACGCACGCACACACACACACACACACACACACACACACACACACACACACACACACACACACACACACACACAGGGTTTTGACAGAGGACAGTGTGTGGGTGTGTGGAGGTGCATTGTGAAGCAGGGATTATTATAGGCCTGTTCCCGTCTCTCAGCCACGGTGTATTTTTAGTTTTTTAAAGAAATGCAAGAAGTCTCCAGACTGTGCCAAGCTGGTGACAGTAGGGAGGTGCTGCCAACACACACACACACACACACACACACACACACACACACACACACACACACACACACACACACACACACACACACACACACACACACACACACACACACACACACACACACACACACACGTGTATATACGGTTTGTGACCGTCTGATTAGCTGCACTAACAAGTAAGGGTGCGACAAAGGGACAAAAAGGAACACTCCATAAAACACATTACACACTTTAATCTAATCTAAGTTGACATCTCACGTGTCGCTGACAGCCATAGTTTATTACAACCTGTCTGTTGAATGCTTGTGTGACTAATTACTCTGTTGTCCCTGTTAAAAGAGATCTATTTCTTGGGGGCGCCCTTAGCTCAGTTGGTAGGGCGTCCCTCCCATGGGCCTCGGCCAGCAGCGGACCCGGGTTCGATTCCAGCCAATACATGCACGTCTATCTCTGCATGTCACTCCCCTCTCCGCCCCATTTCAACTCTGTCTCTACACTATCAATAAAGCATAAAAATGCCAAATAAATATTCTTAAAAACAAAACAAAAAAAAATCTATTTCTTAAAGGCCCTGGCAACCCAAATCCACTAAATCCTTGTAACTATGTTATTTGGGGGGTAAAATGAATGTTAATATGTTTATGAAAGGTTTTAGGAATATCCGTTAGCCGCCCGCAAACATACTTCCATGTCTGTTGGTCGACCATTTGAAAAATCCTGATTCGAATGTTGCGTTAGAAGCTATTTTCCAACGTATCTGCGTTCTAAAATACATTGGGAGGACCGTTAGAAAATCTTAAATTAGAATTTTGTCTTGGAGATTTCGTTTTCACACGTCACGCGATTCTTAAAGACTATAAAAAACTATTCTATACCATCTCTCTGGTGCCGCGCAAGAGACACAGACTGTCTCTTTGCGCCTGAGCCGACACTCAAAGCCCCGTCTGAGCGAAGCGTTGCGTCTCCCGGTTAAAGTGTGACGGTAACGTTCACAGTGAGACCTCGCCGAGCCGCCGTGCAGAAAAACTATGTGGTTTAAGACTAAAATGATCACTGGGGATTCCGATTGCTATTTCTAATGTCTAATCTTGATCTGAATTGTGCCATAGAAATAAACTTGCCTTGTCTTGCCTTGCCTTAGCAAATCCACAGATTTTAGAAATCAAGATGGTGAGTGAAATTGTGTCCTAAGCCACTCAAAAAGATAAGAACAAGACCTGCAAGTTATTCCAAAAACAGAATTTTTCTTTAAAGACCTACTTCACCGGTGGAAATATGAAGGTGTATTGAACTCTGAGATCCTATGTAGTATACATGTGCAAACATTTTAGAAATCGGTTCATCCTAGCCTGAGAAAAGGCAGAAAGAGTGTTTTATGGTCTCACTGTCTAACCCTACATTTTCCCATGTATGACATCACACATGGTAGAATTTAGGGTTAGGATTAACAGGACAGCTGGGCCAAGGGAAGACTGAGGGAAGAAAAAACCTCATTCATTATATTATAATAGTGATTTTATAATGATAGAACGCCAGTTCCGTATGGGTGAAGTATTCCTTTAAGGTTTTAAAACTTTTCTCTCTCTTTCTAGCCGATTCTTGTAGCTGACATTTTTTGAGATACATGTACAAGTAGCTTTATTCATATCTCAAGAGCAGAGCATAACACCTACATGAGAACACACACACACACACACACACACACACACACACACACACACACACACACACACACACACACACACACACACAACACACACACACACAGGTCGATAGCAACAAAACAAAACAACTGAAGTAAAAACAGCAAAGAGTGGTGATGTAACATTCTCCTGAGGAGTCGTGCTAAGGCTCCCTGAGGTTACCGCAGTCGTGGTGTGAGAAGGCTAGATTGTGTGTGTGTGGGGTGTGTGTGTGTGTGTGTGTGTGTGTGCGCTTGTGCGTGCCTGTGTGCGTGTGTGTACTTGTACAACTATCTGTGTGAGGACCAGTTTGAATTTTATACCTTAAAAGTGAGGACATTTTGTCCGGTTCTCACTTTGGGACAGGCCTTTAAAGGGCTGTTTGAGGGTTAACACTAGGTTTTAAGGACATGCCTTTAAAGGGCTGTTTGAGGGTTAACACTAGGTTTTAAGGACAGGCCTTTAAAGGGCTGTTTGAGGGTTAACACTAGGTTTTAAGGTTCAGGTATGAATTAGGTTTATGTTAGGGTTAGTGTAAGGGTTGGGGTTAGGCATTTAGTTTTGATGGTCAGGGTTAGGGTAAGGGGCTAGGGAATGCATTATGTCAATGAGTGTCCTCACAAGTATAGCTTTACAAACTTAACGTGTGTGTGTGTGTGGTGGAGCTTGTGTGGTTGCAGCAGAGTTGGTGTGAGAAGTCAGAACTTGTTAGTTTGTATGTGTGTTTGTGAGTGTTTCTGTGTGTGTGTGTGTGACACACACACACACACACACACACACACCTGCTGCCTCTGAAGGGCCTGTGGCTGCAATGTGAGCTCGACAGCTGGGCTCTTCTCAGGCACAGTGTCGCCTAAGACAGTCTGACCTTTGCGCTTTGTGTGTGACGTGTTGCATGTTGCCACTACCACACACACCAGCCTGACAGAGGCCTGGAGGAAGCTGTGTGTGTGTGTGTGTGTGTGTGTGTGTTATGCAGTTTGGGGTTGGAATATACACTCACCGGCCACTTTATTAGGTACAGCTGTTCATTTTTAAGATTATTTTTTTGGCATTTTCAAGCTTTATTAGACAGTACAGAGTTGAAATGGGGAGAGAGAGAGAGAGAGTGAGAGTGAGAGAGAGAGAGAGAGAGAGGGGGGGGGATGACCTGTAGTAAAGGTCCACAGGTCGGATTTGAAACCGCGACCACTGCAACGAAGGCCGGAGCCAATATGGTACACGCTCTATCCACTACGCCACCAGAGCGCCCCTGCCAAAAAAACATTTTTAAAAGCTTCTGTATTAAACCAAATGTATTTCTGTGGTACTGACATGTACACACAATTGGTTTGACATTCATCCGCGTGTTTCAAATGTCGGACATATTAAAATCATCAAAAAGCACTTTTAGGTTTTAGCCTTCGTTGCTCTGGGCTCTTAGCTCTGCAAAGTGACGATTATAAACCCAATTGGAGATATTTTAAACTTGTTATTGTCACTAGATTGATTTTGTAGAAAATAATTATAATATCCATAAGTATGTTTAATTTAGTGCATAATAGCTGAATTTCTTTTTTTGAATTATTATTTTTTTCCTTAGAAAGGGTCTCATATATGTCCATATTTCTCCATACTTTGGACCAAGGCCTTGTCACCGCCATTTTGGAAGTGTCATAGTTGGAATGTCATCAGGTGCATTGTTTAAAATTTAGAATTGTTCTTGTCCTTGAAGGCCACTGTAGCTTCTGTTATTATTCAAAAGGAGTGGGGTTACCCAGGGAGCGTTGCATTCTAGAACTTTGTAGAACTTTCTTGATGATGTCATATTACACACTGCACCTTTAATAGGCATTCCTCAGTCTTAAAGGTGGAGTCAGTGATTCTGGAGAACGCTTGTTGTCGAAATCCCCTTCTTTTTTTTGTTGGTCAAAATCAGTGAATATCTCCTCGCGACCCACTACCTGTCCATACTGATGGAGAGAGAGAGAGAGAGAGAGAGAGAGAGAGAGAGAGAGAGGTTAAATCAGAGCAGCAGTCTCTCGCTTCATTACATAACATCGAAGCAGAACATCCTTAGATAACCCTGCTGCTTTATATACTATATATTATTATACATATCCTTTTCTCTCTCTCTTTACACTCCAAAATGTGGATATCATTTTTTATGATTTTTTTAATAATTAATTTTCTTAAAATGTTTCGCTTATTCTTTATTCATTTTGATTTTTTTTTATGTTAGTAAATATTAAGCTTGCGGTTGTACAGTATTGGCCCCTGCTGCTCTCAACACTTGGCTCTGATAATTGTGTTACAGTGTAGTAATCGTGTGAGCATGTGCTTGTGAGTGTGTGCTTGTGAGTGTGTGCTTGTGAGTGTGTGCTTGTGAGTGTGTGTGTGTGTGTGTGGGAATGCCTTGAGGGGTCTGGCTGATTTTAATGCTCCTGTGGTTGAAAACAAACACTTTCAGTTTAGTTTAGAGTGTGCACCTCAGCTGACTGTGTGTGTGTGTGTGTGTGTAAGTGTGTACTCAAGAGTGTATGTTTCTCAGCTGACTGTGTGTGTGTGTGTGTGTGTGTGTGGGAGTGTGTACTCAAGAGTGTATGTTTCTCAGCTGACTGTGTGTGTGTGTATGTGTGTGTGGGGAAAGTGTGTGGAATGATAATGCAGAATGTACTGTATGAGGTAAGGCTCTGCTATGAGGTGCCGTTTAGGGTGAAAACATTGCAAATATGTTCACGCACACAGTGAAATTGTGCACATACACACTTCAAACCTTTATTTATACAGGTAAATCCCATTGAGTCCAAAGACTCTTTTGTCTGTTGGTAGAGCGGGTTGGCCGATGATCAAAGGGTTGGAGGTTCGATCCCCGCCCTGCCACTTGTGTCATAGTTGTTGTGTCCTTGGGCAAGACACTTCACCCACCTTGCCTAGTGTGAATGTCGATAGTTAGCCTGCTGCTATCGGTGTATGAATGAGTGTGTGAATGGTAACGTGTAGATGGGAACAGGTCTCCCTAGCAAAAGAGTCTTCGGACTCAATGGGATTTACCTGTATAAGAAGAAAGAAAAAGGTAGCGGATCATGAGGAGATATTCACTGATTTTGACAAAAAACTATTATTAAGACAACAGGCATTCTCCAGAGATGATGGCACACACATAAACATGCAGGCGCTGTCTGCAATATCTGGCGAACCCACAACAATGTTTTTCTGCATCAAACTCTTTCTAAAATGTGTGAAAAGGAGATGCACATTTGATAGAAACCATACTTTCCTCTACAATAAACAACTAAGCTCTCTCTCTCTCTCTCTAAATGTACTTATTCATCCTTTCTTTCTTTCTCCCCCCCACACAGGGCATCTCCAGTCTGTTCAGCTCTCTGAAGGTGGTGCGTTTGCTGCGTCTGGGTCGCGTGGCCCGTAAGCTGGATCACTATCTGGAGTATGGAGCCGCTGTGCTGGTGCTGCTCGTCTGTGTGTTTGGACTGGTGGCTCACTGGCTCGCATGCATATGGTACAACTGGGGTTATATTACATTTTTATAACTTAATGGGCCAGTTTCACAGACATGGATTAAGCCTAGTCCTGGACTAAATGGAATTTTGAATGGAGATTGTCCATTGAAGGTACAATTTAGTCCAGAACTAGGCTTAATCCATGTCTGCGAAACCGGCCCAATGTATTCTTTCTCTCTCTCTCTCTCCCTCCGTCTGTCTCTCTCTATCTGTCTCTTTCTCTCTCTGTCTGTATCTCTCTCTCCCCACCCCTCTCTTTCTCTTTATTTTAGTGTTATAATGTGAGGCATCTTAGATATGTACATGCTTTTTTTTTTTTTTTTTTTAATTGCTTCATTTATATATTTTCTGAAAAATTGCCCAAAAAAACCAACCTTAAAGGCCTACTTCACCGGTTGGAATATGAAGGTGTATTGAACTCGGAGATCCTATTTAGTATAAATGAGCAAAAAAAAAATTTAATCGGATCATCTTAGCCTGAGAAAAGGCAGAAAGAGTGTTTTATGGTCTCACTGTCTAACCCTACAGTTTCCTTCTTGTGACATCACAGTAAGGGTCAGGATTAACGGGACACCGGGGCCAAGGGAAGACTGAGGAAAGAAAAACCTCATTCATTATATTATAATAGTTATTTTATAATGATAGAACGCTGGTTCCGTATGGGTGAAGTATTCCTTTAACTACACGACCCCAAAAGCTGCATTGACTTTCTTACATTTCGATGAATGTGAAAGTGTGAAAATGACCTTTTTAACTGAACACGAGCCTCAAAAGACCAAACATACAGCCCTAAAAGTTGATTTTGCTCCTCAGTCCGCCTCTTAACCCATTGATGACTATGGCAATCTAGGATGCATGTCCTTAATGCCTGAGGGTTTTCTGAAAAAATAGTACGAATTGTCAAGTCTACCAAAACCTTAATATCTAAGCCTGTGTAGCACATAGAAACATGATATAAAATACATTTAAAAGTTAAGGTTCACAGGTTTTATTTAAACATGCTCCCTTAGCGCTTACAAACCAACAAATATTTCTAAAAATCGTCAAAATTAGATTAATTAGAAAATTATTAAATATTGTTAGTAAATAGATGCAATGTGTTGTGTGATTTTCGTCAGTAGTCTATAGTAGACCTTGATTCTGCGCACCAAACGCCACTAACTGTTCCGTCGTCGACATAGCCGGCGTATTTTTATTATTATTTTGTTTTATTTTTTTATTTTTTATTTTTTTGATTGACGTGATTTTCGGCAAACCACACAACTTTTGGGTGGTCACGTGGTCTTAAAAAAATCAACAGAACCCACCTCTTGTGTATTTGAACCAATGACAGTGCATTCTATGCTGGGAATGCCATGAAAATTAGATAAAGTAATAATGCTGCGCCATGCAGCATCAGGCAGGAGAGCCAATGTGGCATCGCGCAGCAGCCGTCATCAATGGGTTAAATGAAAGATTAATGGTTTTAATAACATGATTTCAAGGTTTCCTTAAGTGGGCCATCACATATTCTTAAGAGCTCTTGAGGAATTACATTTACAGATTGAAGGAACCTGAGTTTATGTGAAGGAGTATGTGCATAAATTAATGAAGAATTGAGGCATTTTAGTGTACTAAAGTAGTCGGCAGGATCGGCATTTGTGAATTACCCAACAAACAGCTTTTATCACTAGTCAGGCATCCCTGTCTTATTGTATTTATAAGATATTTCTTTGGCATTTTTATGCTTTATTGATAGTGTACTGTAGACAGAGTTGAAATGGGGCAGAGAGGGGAGTGACATGCAGAGAACGACCGCGGGCTGGAATCGAACCCGGGTCCGCTGCTGGCCGAGGCCCATGGGGGGGGGACGCCCTCCCAACTGAGCTAAGGGCGCCCCCTATAAGAGGCTTCCCCCGGTAGATGTCATTATGAAACATTTTCCG
>CM049408.1:29547500-29550000 GCA_026929865.2 Hyperoplus lanceolatus
TTCTTGACATTTCTCGACATAATGAAAAAAAATCTTCCTTATCTGATTTATTTTTTCTCTCCTGTCTGTGGCTCTAAAACTCTTCTGTACTTTAGTATGTAGTGAAGTAAAAAGACTAAAACTCTTCTGTACTTTAGTATGTAGTGAAGTAAAAAGACTAAAACTCTTCTGTACTTTAGTATGTAGTGAAGTAAAAAGACTAAAACTCTTCTGTACTTTAGTATGTAGTGAAGTAAAAAGACTAAAACTCTTCTGTACTTTAGTATGTAGTGAAGTAAAAAGAAACAGTATGTGATTTTGGAACACAGGGACAGTTTGTCACAAGGCAGTTCAGGATTAAAAGTGGAGTCAGTGATTCTGGAGAACTCTTGTTGTCCAAATCACTCTTTGTCAGAATCAGTAAATATCTCCTCATGCCCCGCTATCTGTCTGTACTGTGTTAGCTGTACAAAAACAATCCAGCTTTAATACACAGCCTAGGCTCTGTAAACTGGGCATGTTTACAGAGCCTAGGCTGTATATTAAGACTAGATTACACAGTACGTACATGTTGTGGATCGTGAGGAGATATTCACTGATTTTGACAAAAAGCCACCTGTGTCATAGTCGTTGTGTCCTTGGGCAAGACACTTCACCCACCTTGCCTCGTGTGAATGTCGATAGTTAGCCTGCTATCGGTGTATGAATGTGTGTGTGAATGTGGTAACGTGGGAAAGGAAAACAGGTCTCCCTTGAAAAAGAGTCTTCGGTCTCAATGGGATTTACCTGTATAAATAAAGGTTAAAAATATATATATATATTTTTTTTTAATAAATTGCACTTACATATTGCATCTATACATGTATCACTTACTGTATATGTGGTACTTTGTAGTTTGGTTTGAAGCTAATGTACTCACCTGATTCTTGCTGTTCAGAGTTTGTACCTTCATGGTTGAATGTAAATGTCATTGAGGGTCACCAACCAATGAGCTCTCCAGTGTAAATAAATAAATAAATAAAATAAAATAAAATAAAAATAATCTTAATTTTTTTTTAAAGAATCCTTTAGCAGACAAGAAAAACATTTTGCTTCGTGCTCTATTAACTTTTTATCTCTCTCTCTTTGCCTAACCCACACTTATACAGGCCTACACACACACACACACACACACACACACACACACACACACATGCATTCTCACACATTTAATGTTCAAGTGCAAGCTCTACTTTTCCACGTATACTGGGCAATTAATTACCAATCAACATGTATTTCTGGTGCCTACTTGAGACAGTGGGTGTTTAAACGTTTAACCGACTAGCCACGGACACACACACACACACACACACACACACACACACACACACACACACACACACACACACACACACACACACACACACACACACACACACACACACACACACACACACACACACACACACACACACACACACAATTAACAATAGTTAATTAATAAGACCATGAAACTTTGATCAGTGCCATTACAGAGCCATTATCCTAACAGCACATTATCAACTCCATATCATGTCACTATATGTAATTATATTATATAATAGCATTAGCGAGATGTAGCTTGTTATAAGTGTCATGCAATCGCGTGATCACTCACACATTCATACTCATACACCGATAGCAGCAGCAGCTACCACTCAGGGTGCAAGCTAACTATCGGGGGCAATTCGTACTTCCCAATTTGTACTTCCCTACAAGGAAGTATGGGGATTGGAACGCAGGGATAATTGGGCGGATAGAGATGATAGCCTTTCTGCACTCCACAGCCCATGTTTTTGTTTGTTAAAGGTGAGAAGAAAGTCAACACAGATATTTTTAGTGAATAAAAAATAATCGTAGCCCCTGCCCCCTGCCATGGGTGTTGTTTTATCATTATATAGAAGAGAAATGTGTGAAAGTGATTTAATAGGACATCTGGATCACAGAGGGGAAGCTGGTTAAGACCAAGAGGCCATGGGAAAGAGACCCTACTCCCCAAGACACAGACACGCATGCACGCACGCACGCACGCACGCACACACACACACACACACACACACACACACACTCACACACACACTCACACACACACTCACACACACTCACACACACACACACACACACACACACACACACACACACACACACACACACACACACACACACACACACACACACACACACACACACACACACACACACACACACACACACACACACACACACACACTCTACCCCTAGATCCTTGTTACACAGTGAGCTAAGGGTGAATCCATGTTATTTACTAGCAGCCAGTCTTAATGTTATTTCTTAATGAAACCAGAGGATCAACCTGCAATGGCGGTGGTGATGCCATTTCACTTGATCCCAATGCAAAATCTCCCCGAAAAGTTATATCGAAAACTATTAAAACTTGAACAGACGACTGACAATTTCAAAGTGCTTTACAGAAACATACAGATACAGACATTACTAATAAGTCAACTTTCAAATATTGAAAGTG
>CM049408.1:29555000-29565000 GCA_026929865.2 Hyperoplus lanceolatus
CACACACACACACACACACACACACACACACACACACACACACACACACACACACACACACACAAACACTGTCTCATTTGTGCATGGTCGATAGTTTGAGTGTGTGACTGTTTGCAAGTCAGCTGACAGTATTTATATTTATCTATCTGTCCTCTGGAGATTGTTTTACTGTTTACGAACCTATAGTCTTATTCCCTTTAAAGGTGGAGTCAGTGATTCTGGAGAACGCTTGTTGTCAAAATCACTTTCTGTCAAAATCAGTGAATATCTCCTCATGATCCACTACCTGTCTGTACTGTGTGTGCAGTGAAAAAAATCCAGTGTTAATACATAGCCTAGGCTCTGTAAACTGGCATGTTGCTAGCTAAGGTGGACCCCCTTTGTTTACATACCAGTTAACAAAGCCTAGGCACGCACACACACACACACACACACACACACACACACACACACACACACACACACACACACACACACACACACACACACACACACACACACACACACACACACACACACACACACACACACACAGTACAGACAGGTAGCAGATCATGAGGAGATATTCACTGATTTTGACAAAAAAAAAAGTGATTTTGACAACAAGCGTTCTCCAGAATCACAGACTCAACTTTTTTTTTTTAGATTATTTTTTGGCATTTTCAAGCTTTATTAGACAGTACAGAGTTGAACTGGAGAGACAGAGAGAGACAGAGAGAGAGAGGGGGGATGACCTGCAGTAAAGGTCCACGGGTCAGATTTGAACCAGAGACTACTGCAACGAAGGATAAGCCAATATGGTACGCACTCTATCCACTACACCACTGGAGCGCCCGACTACACCTTTAAGCACAAAGCCATTCTCTACTCAGCAGATTTAGAAAGTCACTTGTAACTTGTAACAGAAGTCCAAACATGGCGTACGGGGCAAACTGGGCACCTTGGCTTTCTGAATAACAAATGTAAACAGAGAAGTATAATTATCTTGCTTTCCCCATGACACCTGTCTTATAGTACACACACACACACACACACACAGACACAGACACATACACACAGACACACAGACACGCGCACACACACACACATAACACACAGGCACATACACACAAACAGACACACACACCTACACAAGCGTGCACACACACACACACACACCTACACAAGCATGCACACACACACACACACACACACACACACACACACAGACACAAGCACGCATGCACACACACACACACACACACACACACACACACACACACACACAGGTCAACAGACAAAGGGTCCGATACTAACAAACTGAAAGGGGCCATATCTATATCACAAACTATCGTAGGGAAGTCAGATCAATAAATCCATTCCCCTCCCATGCTTTTTACTGGGGAAAGGACAGTAGACCAATTAAATGGCCTGACAGACAGACAGACAGACAGACAGACAGACAGACAGACAGACAGACAGACAGACAGACAGACAGACAGACAGACAGACAGACAGACAGACAGTCGAGATATATCCACTTCACTGTGAATGTAAACATACTGACTGATGTGGATCGGACCAAATTACTTCAACCTTTACTTGTTAATCACTTATTTCTATCTCTTTATCTCTCTATCTCTCTATCTCTCTATCCATCCATCCATCCATCCATCCATCTATCCATCATGCTTTTGCCTGTGTGAGGCACATTGTGAAAAATAAAAATCTAAAAAATGATCTTTTTCATGCCTAAAAATAGATCATAACATTAAAAATGCAGGATGTTTTCCCTCAATAGTACCTTGCGTGTGTGTGTGTGAGTGTGAGAGAGAGAGAGAGAGTGTGAGAGAGAGAGTGTGTGTGTGTGTGTGTGTGTGTGTGAGTGCGAGAGAGAGAGAGTGTGTGTGTGTGTGTGTGTGTGAGTGTGAGAGAGAGAGAGAGAGAGAGAGAGAGTGTGTGTGTGAGAGTGTGAGAGTGTGAGAGAGAGAGCGAGAGAGAGAGAGTGTGTGTGTGTGTGTGAGAGAGAGAGAGAGAGTGTGTGTGTGTGTGTGTGTGTGTGTGTGTGTGTGTGTGTGTGTGAGAGAGAGAGAGAGTGTATGTGTGTGTGTGTGTGTGTAGTCTCTCACACACCATTTTCATAATTATCTCCGTTGTAATCGCGCTCTCACAGCATCTCATTCATTTATGAATGAACTAAATCGTTTCCACAGTGAAAAGCCTTTGAAATAGGAAGCGGTGCAGCTATTCTTATTCTAATTTTTTAATTTCTCCGTGTGTGTGTGTGTGTGTGTGTGTGTGTGTGTGTGTGTGTGTGTGTGTGTGTTCTGTTGTATTCTAACCGGTGTCATTGCGACCTCAGGCTGAGCTGATCTCAAGTCAGATGAAACCAAGAACCAGAAGGTCAATCAATGTGTGTGTGTGTGTGTGTGTGTGTGTGTGTAGTCAGTGTGTGTGTGTGTGTGTGTGTGTGTGTGTGTGTGTAGTCAGTGTGTGTGTGTAGTCAATCAATGTGTTCTGCAGGTGTCATCTGATGCTAGGTCAGATTGGGGTCTCCTGACTCAAACATCAAGGACTCGCCAAAGAGATACACAACTATTTTACAGTCACACACACTGTTAGAATAATACCACCAGGGTTTGTTTGCATAATGCCTTGCTCATTGTTAAAAGGTCGGTTTATTCAAAATACAAAAAAAGAAAATCCAGCTGTCTGCCTGGTCATGTCTGGCTGTGGCATTTTGAATGAGCGGAGGTTTATTGAGAAAAGTGCATTGCAGTTATCCAACTTGCATGAGATTGACATGAATGCATGTATCAGTGTCTTTAAAGCTGGGGTGGGTGACTTTTTCACTGTAATATTTGGCAAAACTGTCATATTATCCGTTCAGCTATATGTAGGTGAAGTGGTCTGATATCTACTCATCACTTTGCTCTCCCCTGCCTCTGTGTGCCGCCCCCAAAAAATTGCCACCGCTCATGTACACTTTGACCAATCAGAGCGAGGCTCCGATTCTCCGTTCTTATTGGCTGTTGGGACTGTCCTTTCACTTTGGCACCGACGTTGTTGGTGTAGACTCGTGTCAGGGAGGGACCAAAGAGAACAAGTGGAGCGGTTGAGGTATTTGGATTCGAATCTCTATCCCAACTGCTATTTTCTCCAAAATCATATACCCCAGCTTTAAATTATTGGTAGATTAAAATGACCTGATTTTTGAAAATATTCTTGGCAAAAACGTGATTGGACAACATTTTTTATATTTTTTTTTAACCTTTATTTCTACAGGTAAATCCCATTGAGACCGGAGACTCTTTTCCAAGGGAGACCTGTTTTCCTTTCCCACGTTACCATTCACACACACATTCATACACCGATAGCAGCAGGCTAACTATCGACATTCACACGAGGCAAGGTGGGTGAAGTGTCTTGCCCAAGGACCAAACAACCATGACACAAGTGGCAGGGCGGGGATCGAACCTCCAACCTTTTGATCATCAGCCGACCCGCTCTACCACCTGAGCCACGGTTAATATGCTTATTGAAGATCATTATTTATAAGACTACTGGTATTAGGATGCTGTTACATGGACAGATGATGAATTCATTTATTTGTTGTATTGTTTTATCAGTGCAATGAATGCCTATAAAGTATCTTAAAGGTGGAATATCTCCTCATGATCCACTCCCTGTTCATACTGCAAGTGTGCTGAAAAAAAATCCAGTGTTAATACACAGCTTAGGCTCTGTAAACTGGCCCCTTTTTTTACACAGCATTATTGTTCAGCGCACACACAGTACGGACAGGTAGCGGATCATGAGGAGATATTCACTGATTTTGACCAAAAGTCATTTTGACAACAAGCGTTCTCCAGAATCACTGACCCCACCTTGAACTTGTGTGTCTTGTTATTAACTGAGCGAGAGAGAGAGATGTGTGTGTGTGTGTGTGTATAAAGCTTGGAATGCCTCTGCAGAGTGTTCAGTTCACACACACACACACACACACACACACACACACACACACACACACACACACACACACACACACACACACACACACACACACACACACACACACACACACACACACACACACACACACACACACACACGCGCCTCTCCAGTGAACATTGATCTGGATAGAATCAGAACAAATGTTTTCTCCACCCAGACTGAGCGCTTGATGCACAATTACTCAATCACCGCCTGTCAAAACAGATTTATACTGTAGCTTGGCAATTCCAGAGAGAGCGAGAGAGAGAGAGAGAGAGAGAGAGAAAAACACAATTGGCTGCATGGTGAAGAGATGGAGAAATGGAGAAGGGGACAGATAGATGTACAATGCAGTTGAATTAATGAGAATTCAACTACATCAACATTAATCAAAATTAATAGATTATAAGTCTCTATATGAATGCATTTATAGGAGCACATTCTGCAAGTCTTCTGTGGCTTAAAGTGTCCACAAAACTTGGGACAAAAAACAGTAAATGAGACACTGTGGGCGACTGTGGCTCAGTTGGTTGAGCGGGTCGGCCGATGATCAAAAGGTTGGAGGTTCGATCCCCGCCCTGCCACCTGTGTCACAGTTGTTGTGTCCTTGGGCAAGACACTTCACCCACCTTGCCTCGTGTGAATGTCGATAGTTAGCCTGCTATCGGTGTGTGAATGGTAACGTGGGAAAGGAAAACAGGTCTCCCTTGAAAAAGAGTCTTCGGACTCAATGGGATTTACCTGTATAAATAAAGGTTAAAAAAACTGTGGTTTAAGTTTGCTTATGCAGTGGAGCTATTTACCAACAGAAATCCCCTTGAGCAGTGTCTGTACATGCAGTACTCTCTGTGTGTGTGTGTGTGTGTGTGTGGTATGTGTGTTTTTGTGTGTGTGTAGTGTATGTGTCTGTCTGCGTGTGTGTGTTTGTATATGTTTGTGTCAGTTGTTGTGTGTCTGTCTGCGTGTGTGTGTATATATGTTTGTGTGTGTGTGTGTATATATATATATATATGTGTGTGTGTGTATATATATGTGTGTGTGTGTATATATATATATGTGTGTGTACATATGTTTGTGTGTGTGCGCGTGCTCCCTGGCTGTCTCCTCTTGTGTGACTGGTGTGATTGATGTATTGTGGGTGGTGACACTGTGTCTCCAGATATCAGTCCTAGATTCTGACATATCATCCGAAACTTTCTCATCACCCCGACTAGTCTGAGAGGCAATTTGAGTTTATAGAAGGACTATTATTAGACTGTACGAGGAAGCAAGCTCAAGCATTATATTTTTTTTTGGCATTTTCAAGCCTTATTAGACACTACAGAGTTGAAATGGGGAGACAGAGAGACAGAGAGAGAGACAGAGAGACAGAGAGAGAGAGAGGGGGGGATGACCTGCAGTAAAGGTCCACGGGTCGGATTTGAACCCGCGACCACTGCAACGAAGGCCAGGAGCCAATATGGTACACACTCTATCCACTACGCCACCGGAGCACCCCGTTAATTTTTTTTTAAATTAAAATAGTCATGACGCGGAAGTAGGTGGCATCTGAACCCCTGATTTCCAACCAAATCAACTGCACTGTTTCAACATGCAAGATTTGTTCTTGTGTGTGTGTGTGTGTGTGTGTGTGTGTGTGTGTGTGTGTGTGTGTGTGTGTGTGTGTGCGTGCGTGCGTGCGTGCGTGCGTGCGTGCGTGCGTGCGTCCCGTCAATGTGTTATGTGTTGTGATGCAGTCTGGACTTATTTGGCACTATCCTCTTTTGCTGCTGTAACATTGAACATTTGCCCCATTGCGGGAATAGTAAAGGGAATATATTTTATTATTTTAAATTTTAAAGCACAATTCCCTTCAAAATATCCTTTCCAGTTGATCGAAGCTTGATTTATTTTTAAAGTATTTTTTTTTTATTTTAATAATATTTTAATGTGAGTACAATACAAGACACCACAACGTGATATAAGACATAAGCAGACAGTCACGTAAATAAATGAATAAAAAAAAAAAGAGCTTGATTTTGACACTGTCTGGCTGGTGCTACTATGCCCTAGGCTTCTCTATCGGATAATAAATCATACATTTGAAGCAATACAACTTTTCATCTGCTTCCAGTCCAGACTATTAACCCCCCACCAACGTCCCGAGACACTCCCCAAATAGCCCTTCTCTTTCTAGCTACCGTAGGGCTGAGAATTGGAAGATTCAAATAAATACAGCCATGGGGGACATGCATATCAGATTTTAAATACATCATTGAAATGACAGCTATCAGCTTTAGCCTGAGTACTTTCAGTTTCATAAAGATCCCATGAGCTCATTCAAAGGTAATAATATATGTATATATTTAAATACTTTATTAATGGATTTTTTAAATAGAAAACAAACACACACACAAAAACTATTTTTTTTTAAAGAAAAACAAATATAAAACTAACAGCTAACATGGCGTACTCTACTTTACAGGTTTCTAAGGACTTCCAATTACATAGTTTAAACCAGGGGTGGCCACTGTTTTTCAGCTTGTGAGCTACTTTTAAAATGACCAAGTCAAAGTGAGCTACCACCTACTATAAGGGGTCAAAAGTCACGGTTCGGTACGTACCTTGGTTTTTAAGTCACGGTTCTGTTCTGTATGGTACAGTTCTCAGTTAAGAGGAAAAATGTGTGCAGAATTGAATTTTCACTGAGGGCCACATACAGAAAAATCTACGAAGGGCCAGGCCACTTTGCAAAAATAACACATTTATCAGGACATGAGCTGCTCTGATGTTTAGTTTCATAGTGTCTTCGTAAATTGTAATCCTTCTTCACGGCAACACTTTACTTGCACATTAAAAAGGTACATCCCCCCTCTTGTTAAATGCCATTGATACACCCAGTGTTTTCTGCTTTTGCGTCCAATGTCCAGCTGGGTGAAAATAGTAGCCAGCCGAGATCCCGCCCCTCTAAGGGGGGTCCGGGGGTATGTCCCCCCGGGAGATTTTTTAAAGTTTTTAAAGTGAAATGCATGAATCTGGTGCACTTTGAGAGGAAAATTAAGAGGCTAAAGCTGAAGAATTTTATATGAAAAAAATGGAGACACTGTGTCAGTTGAATTAGAAGCTATTGGAGAAGGACACATGGATTTTCCATAATAATATTATTTAAAATAAAATATTATGCAGGGTCTTCTGGGATGGGCTTGGTGCTCTTTTTCTTTTATGGGACATATTTCTCTGTAATATAATGAGTGCATTTAAATTATTTAAAAATTAAAAGGGCCATATTACATATTACATCATATTTTTAAAATGTGCCACGGGCCAATCAATCAGTGTTTGACACCCCTGCACTAGTGGGTTAACTAAGAAATGCAAAAAAGTTTAGTAGTTTGGACACCCCTGCACTAGAATATGTGGTGGTCTGTTTGTGTGAACAGTCTTCCTCTCTCTGGCTGTATTTTACATAATAGAATTTGTCACAGTGCAGAAGCCTCTCCACTTCCTTGACTTGGATTAGCTTTGGTTAGCTCACTGTCAAATTAGAAAGTGGTGTCCTCTCTCCCTCCACCGAACGTCGGCGCATGCTCGCACGGCTCGTTCGCTCTTTCATAGTAAAAAAAAAAAAAAAATTCAATTAAATATTTTTTTTTTTTTTTTTTTTAAGAATGCCACGCGATCGACCCACACTACCCTTGCGATCGATCGATCTAGTGGCCACCCCTGGTTTAAACTAAGGTTAAGGCAACTTCATTTGTACCCGAGGGTAGATTTGGTTGCAGTTAAAAAGAAGAATTGGCTGCTTACACACACAGACAACATTAACAACATCGACAGACAGTGACATAAAAGTGACAACAGTGCTCCAGACATAGGAACATGGAATAAAAGCATACAAAAAGGTATTACTATCAAAAGATAAATACTGAATACAAGCCATCATGGCAGATACAAAAAACAAGGTCAGAATAAATAAATACATAAATAGATGAAGAAGGCCGTACTATAGGTACATTTTAAGCAGAAAATAAAAAGTCAATGAGGTGTCATGAAGGTGTTATTTTTTTTTTAATTATTAATTTTTCATTATATTTATCATACACTTGTGAACATATACTTATGAATATTATATTCCAATTCTAAAAATTTCAATAGATATATGAGAGAGAGAGAGAGAGAGAGAGAGAGAGAGAGAGAGAGAGAGAGAGAGAGAGAGAGAGAGAGAGAGAGAGAGAGAGAGAGAGAGAGAGAGAGAGAGAGAGAGAGAGAGAGAGAGAGAGAGAGAGAGAGAGAGAGAGAGAACAAACTGCACCTCTATCCATGTGAAACACTGTAGATGGTTGTTTCAGAGGGGGGTCACTCACACATAGGTCTTTGCACTGAGGTGATATTGGCCAAACTAACGAGCTTCACCAAGAAGACGCCCAATTAGCAGAGAGCTGCTGTGTCTTTGAGGTCTCCTTTCCAGCTCTGTAGTGTCGCCAGAATTCCTTTTTTCCATTTCACAGGATCCTTTTCCCATAGATACATAGGTACATAGTGACTGAGTGACTGAGTGACTGAGTGACTGAGTGAGTGACTGAGTGCAAAGGTAAATCCACTTCGAACCTCTCATATCTCTCTCTGCCCTGTCTCTCCTTTTTTTTTTTTTTTTTTAGCTTGGTTTTTCGTGGTTTTAATTTTTTTTCACATACGGACAAAAAAAACAACAACAGGGCAAGCAGACACATACAACACTTACACAACCCCCAACCCCCAACCCCCAACCCCCTCCCTCACATAACCACGTAGTAAACATAGTGACAATCAGACAAAGCATACAGAAAAAACTAGAGATAAATAAAATAAGACAAAATGATTAAGAAAAGTCTCTTGTTGTGGAAGAGACTGCTGACTAAGTAAGGACTCAGCTGGAGCGCTGTTTAACTCACCACCGATACACTTCAACCTTTTCCTGTTGAATGGCACCCAACCAAATACTCTCCCTGCGTTCCAAATCTCATAGGCTGTGTTCGGATGTTCGGAAAGCAGTACTTAAAGCTGCAGTGTGTAGAATTTTGGGTTTTATTTCCCAGCAGATTTTGTAGAAAGTAATTATAATATCCATAAGTACATTTAATTTAGTGCATAATAGCTGAAAAAATTGTTTTGAATTATTATTTTTTCCCTTAGAAAGGGTCTCATATATGTCCATATTTCTGCATATTTTGGACCAAGTCCTAGTGCCGCCATCTTGAAAGTGTCATAGTTGGAATGTCATCAGGTGCATTGTTTAAAATTTAGAATTGTTCTTGTCCTTGAAGGCCACTGTGGCTTCTGTTATTATTCGAATGGGGTGGGGTTACCCAGGGAGCGTTGCATTCTAGAACTTACTTGATGATGTCATATTACACACTGCACCTTTAAGTCCTACTCATATTCATTTTGACGTCAATTTGAGTATGTGGCGGTTGTGTATGCTAGTTTGGGTAGGCGAGAAATGCCTGGATGAGTACTACTAACTTAAAGGTGCAGTGTGTAATATGACATCATCAAGAAAGTTCTATAAAGTTCTAGAATGCAACGCTCCCTGGGTAACCCCAACCCTTTAGAATAATAACAGAAGCTACAGTGGCCTTCAAGGACAAGAACAATTCTAAATTTTAAACAATGCACCTGATGACATTCAAAAAACATGGATTCCTCCATAAGACTTGCCTGCCCAATGTACAAAATGTAATATTAATATCTGTAATTCTCCGCTCAGGAGGATAATTCAGATTATTGGCAGAGGTGATTTTACACCAATGAGGACATATTTATGAATGAGGATATTGATTTTAGCAAATAAATTACTTCAAATGTTACACAGTGCCCCTTTAAGGGAAGATTTTGTGTATGGATGGATTGGATACAGTTCAACTCTACCTTTTCCTGTTTATGTATCTCAACCAAATACTGTCCCTGCGTTCCAAATCTCCTCCTCTTTCTTTTTTCTATTCTACATACTACATCTGAATATAACAATAATCTAGTTAGGATGCAGTAGGCATACTATTGGGACATACTT
>CM049408.1:29570000-29572500 GCA_026929865.2 Hyperoplus lanceolatus
CAGTGATTCTGGAGAACGCTTGTTGTCAAAATCTCTGTTTGTCAAAATCAATGAATATCTCCATTATGATCCGCCATACCTGTCTGTACTATAGGCTCTGTAAACGGGCATGTTGCTAGCTACGGTGGCCCCCCTTTGTTAACATACCAGTTTACAGAGCCTAGGCTGTGTACTAACACTGCATTTTTTTCAGCGCGCACACACAGTACGAACAGGTATTGGACTGTGAGGAGATAATCACTGATTTTGACAACAAGTATTCTTCAAAGAGCTCACTCCATGTTTAATTCATTCTGCAGTTATATGTGCACACCCAGTTTAGATGGCATGGTAAACGTTGTATCAAAGAATAACTGGTACGTTTGGTTATATTTCAGGTGTATAAACTTAAAGGTGCAGTGTGTAATATGACATCATCAAGAAAGTTCCACAAAGTTCTAGAATGCAACGCTCCCTGGGTAACCCCACCCCTTTAGAATAATAACAGAAGCTACAGTGGCCTTCAAGGACAAGAACAATTCTAAATTTTAAACAATGCACCTGATGACATTCCAATAACATGGATGCCTCCATAAGACTTGCCTGCTCAATGTACAAAATGTAATATTAATATTTGTTATTCTCCGCTCAGGAGGATAATTCAAATTATTGGCAGAGGTGATTTTACACCAATGAGGACATATTTATGAATGAGGATATTGATTTTAGCTAATAAATTACTTAAAATGTTACACAGTGTCCCTTTAAAAAGTAAGACTGGACTGAGATATATAATATTTATTATTATTATTTTTTCAATCAGATTTTTGTAAAAGCTTATTGAGACACCCAACTTAACATCATATATTGATTTGTACTATTTTAGTCAAGGTTTCCAGAGCCCTTAAAGGTGCTGTAAGCGGAATGGTTCTTTTAGCTAACTTCCTGTCAGTTACTGCAGTTAGCAGTCCCCTCGCTCGTCCCTACGTCACCACATTAATGCACTGCGGTCTTCAAGCAGCGAGTTATCTAGCATCATCTCAGATCCATAAGTGTGATAAAACATGATAAAAACCATCAAAACAGACGTAGGCGCATAAACATTCACCCATCTGTCGCTCTGGCGTGCACCGGCAGTGAGACCATGGAGTGTATATACTATATATGAGTGGACGGGTGTCAGTTTGTAGCATTCTCTCTTCTGATTGGATATTCATTTCGGGATACGACAAAAAGTTACATGCAGAGCAGCTGACTGAGAGATCGGCTTTATGAAACGCGCACATTATGTAAGTGATCACTGTATGAATAAAGAGCGATTTAACACTTTTATTAACATAAATAAACCGCTTACTTCACCTTTAAATTGATTTTATACTTTACGTTAGCTTTGTTCCATCTGGAGGAACCTTATAAGGTTAATTTTTTGAAGTGCATTTTGGAACGGGCAAGTCGTTGCTTCAAATGGGAATAAGGAAGTTTGTGATCATTTATAGATGAAGTCACAGAGTTCATTTACTATTTGGTGTCATCTCCTCATTATATTGTGCCCTGCTTGAATGGAACTTCCGATTCTTTGTCTATTTAAATTGATTTTCGCAGCATGGCTTGTGTGTGTGTGTGTGTGTGTGCGTGTGTGTGTGTGTGTGTGTGTGTGTGTGTGTGCGTGCGTGTGTGTGTGTGTGTGTTCGGCGTGTATCCAGTGTGAGTGTGTGTCTGTGTGTGTGCGTTCTACAGTTGACATTCACAGCCTTTATTTCTTTCTTATCAATTTCATTATCCAAGTTTATCCGAGATAATTGTTTTCGCTTGAAGAGACATAATACCCGTTTGTTTTCGCTTTCTAAACCCACACAGTAAGATCTGAAGCCAATTAGTGGCTATTTTTGTCACTTTAGGAGCTGTTATATGATACAAAAGTGTCTGTTTTATGCCAGTACACACTGAGATAAACACCACAAGTGTCTCACGGTTACTAATATCGCCCACTTACTGTATAATAGAAATCAGATGCTTTTCAAAGGCTGTTATGTTGTTTTTTAATGTTGCAGAGCCTCACAGATGGTATGTTGTTTTTCCCCTTGGTTGATTATGTTTATATCTATCTATCTATTAAAGCAGGATTTTGGTTTTCGGGATAATATTTTTTTGTCAGTGTTTTACCTAAATGCTTCAGTTAATTGGGCTGGATTGCAGATTTGTTTTTTTATGAAAAGCCCCCTGACTCCTGGAACAACTTACGGCAACAAATTAAACTAAATACCTTCATATCCTTTAACCAATTTAAACAAACTATCTTAAATCTGCCAAACTCTACCTGTAACTGTTTTAATTAGGCTATATTGTACTTTCACCCATTTCATTTTAATTGCTGCCACTCTTCACCACTATGTAAATGTTTCAATTGTTTTTTTTCTCTTCACCTGTTGTTGTGTATTTGATGTATTTACATTGAATATTGTGTATGTATTGTTGTTTTTCCTTTGAATTTGTTTGAACTCGACGTCATTGTAAATGAGGG
>CM049408.1:29595000-29602500 GCA_026929865.2 Hyperoplus lanceolatus
CTCTACTTATGACGTCTATTGCAGCATGTCCGTCCTGGGAGAGGGATCCCTTACTCTGTCCACTCTCCCTGAGATTTCTTCAATTTTTTTTTTTTTATTCCCGGTAAAGGGTTTTTACTGGGAGTTTTCATACAATATCATATTGTATGGAATGTAAAGCCCACTGAGACAAATGTATTTGTGATTTAGGGCTATACAAATAAAACTGATTTGATTTGATTTGATTTGATTTGATTTATACACCAGGGGAATCAATGGGTCAGAATTCTGCTAAACAGCAAAAAAAAAAAGTGTCCGTTTGAACAATTAAGGCGCAAAAGCGGTAGTGTTTCTACCACGCCAGCTGCTGTTCCTGGGTGAGCGTATACCCATGACAAAGGCATTAAGAAAAAACTATATAAAAATAGCATTCTTTGCACTGATGGTCTCGTTTGCTGTTACATGTAATTTATGATCATCAGAGGAAACATGAGACTGTTTCAGAAATATTTAAAAGTTTCTCGTAGCACCTTTAAAGAGTCAAGTGTGCGTCCGTGTGTCGTGTGTGTGTGTGTGTGTGTGTGTGTGTGTGTGTGTGTGTGTGTGTGTGTGTGTGTGTGTGTGTGTGTGTGTGTGTGTGTGTGGCAGAATCTAATGGAGAGTTAAATATAGAGGATGATCAGATGCAACAGCACAGTGTGAGCCTGGGCCCAATGCAGCACAGGAGGGGGCACACACACACACACACACACACACACACACACACACACACACACACACACACACACACACACACGCACACGGACGCACACACGCACACACGCACACACACAGACACACACACACAGACAGACAGACTGTGAGGAAACGATAGATTTCAGCCCATCTTTCGCCTCCGTGAGAATGGTGACTGATTTCCTCACTGCAATCAGGTGTGTGTGCACTGATTGGCTGATTGAACCCAGGTGTGAAGAGATTATTTCTGCCCTGAGACCCCAGTCCTCTGCTGCTCATTGTCTCACCTTCAGAGGTACTTAGTCTATCCGCTCAGCTGCTTTGTCACTTTAGTTTGTATTATTAAAAGGCAGCCTGAGTGGCCCTTCTCAGCTTTGTGCTTTTTGTTTGCTCCCCCTCCCCTGGAGTCGCCTGTGCGATTTAGTGGTTATCCCTCCGGGGATAACTTTTAGAAACCCCTTGGTCCGCACCTGTGTCCCAAACCCCCAACTCCCCCCAGTCCTCACACAGACAGACAGACAGACAGACACACACACACACACACACACACACACACACACACACACACACACACACAGTCTCACAGTCTCTCTCTCACACACACACACACACACACACACACACACACGCACACACGCACAGAGTCAGTCATGCACACACACATACACACACACACACACACACACACACACACACACACACACACACACACACACACACACACACACACACACACACAGTCACACACACACACACAGTCTCACAGTCTCTCACACACACACACACACACACACACACACACACACACACACACACACACACACACACACACACACACACACACACACACACACACACACACACACACACACACACCTACAGTCACCAAAGCTCTAGTTACGTCAGCACACCTCTACTTTTACCTTCTTCCTGAGGGTCTTACACACTTCTTCAGCCTTCTAGAAGACACTCTTTTGAAGTAGGATTTTTGTATAATTTTAAATTGTCTGGGGCCGGTTTCCCAAAGCCTTGAGAGTCTTCTTAACGCCACGTCATTCGTCCCTACGTGGACTTTTCTACTTAACGTTTCGCCTGTTTCCAAACGAAACGTTCTTTGCTACGAATCTCTTTCGTACGTCATACGTTGGTAAGGTTGGTCTGGAGCGCCCGCAGAGCCTTCTTAGCTCTACCGTAGGGATGTTTCAGCTCTCACTTGTGTCATTTAACTAATAAATCTGACTGTATTTCATATCAAACGGACACAGCGATGACTGTATTAAATGACAAACTGTTAAAAACGATAACTGTATATAGCGTACATATCACATTTAAAGTAAGCTATATATTTTAGCAGAATACCATTCACTCTGATTCACAAAGTGTTCAAACTATATGAACAAGTACATAGTCATCTAACTGACTTGACAATCAGCATTAACTGATTGGATGCGTCAATATGAAAATACTTTATAAGGCCTACGTGATACACTATAACCTACTGTCAGATCGTTTTTATCAGTTTGATATTTAATAGTCATCGCTGTGTCCCTTTGATATGAAATACAGTCAGATGTATACATTTAATGACAAGTGAAGTCCCTGCGATCGCTGTGGCATCGCCAGAGATAGGCTACTACAGACCCCCACATATCCTTCCGTAAGCACCATGCGTAAAACGGACACGAGTGACATCCCTGTTGCGCATGGAACTGCCACAAGTCATTCATGAAGAAAATAATTGCTGGAAACAATCTTAATCTCCTCCGCTGTTTCTATATTTTTCTATAGCCTAGGCTACCTTTTTTAAATCAGTATAGGCTATGGTAGTACGTTCGACCAAGGTTAACACTAGAACCATCGCACTGCGGAGCTGTCAGCTGAGCCGGCTGACAGCTCCGCAGAGCCGGCTCAGCTGGCAGCAGAGTGCGTCGGATTCTCCGTCTCAAAACGTGTAAACGTGTGAAAAAATTAATGAATAATCAATTAAAGCTTACCTTAAAATAAGTGTGCCATGTTACTGTTTATTGTAATTAGGATTGTAGCTCATTTGGACGCTGTTTGGGCCGTCTGTTCTTATTGATATAGGCTATTGGCGATATTATATCTACTTTCAGTTTCCTTACTGACCCACCACGAAACGTGATTATTGTTCTTAAAGATACTTAGATTATAAAGCAAGAGGTGTTAAATAAATGTTTCGGTTTAGAAGGATTTCTAGTAATCTTTTATTCGCAAAGACTTGTCATGCAGCTTCGCATGAAATAAGCAGGAAATGGAAAATCGAACTCTGAGCAATCGATTTCAGCAGTGTACGTACGACGTAAGGAGTGTTTCTCCTAAGAGACCGTTCGGGAACCACGACTACAGAGGTAAACAACTTTGGTAAGTCATAACGTAGGAGTCTTCGTAGCTCGCTAAGAGATGACGTTATCGGGAAACCGGCCCCTGTTTAGTTTAACATTGTTGGACTTTTCTCTGTGTGTGTGTGTGTGTGTGTGTGTGTGTGTGTGTGTGTGTGTGTGTGTGTGTGTGTGTGTGTGTGTGTGTGTGTGTGTGAATATGGGTATAGGACTATAGGATAAACCCAGGCTTTTTCCTGTTCATTTTCAAGCTGGTCTAGTGTGTCTGTGTTATGTTGAAGTTGGATTGTGAAAATTTTATTATGCTACAGGGGGGGGGGGGGGGGGCAGACTGTTGTGCATTGAAGCCTCAAAACTGGGGACGCTTCTAACAGACGTCTACTATGGATTATTCATACCGAGGACAATAAAGGCGTGTGTGTGTGTGTGTGTGTGTGTGTGTGTGTGTGTGTGTGTGTGTGTGTGTGTGTGTGTGTGTGTGTGTGTGTGTGTGTGTGTGTGTGTGTGTGTGTGTGTGTGGCTCAGTGTTCTCTCACCTTTGTAAAATGTCCCTACATCGACTGTTGAGTTCATAGGTTTTTTTTAAAGGGATAGTTCAGTATTTTTGAAGTCTGGTTGTATGAGGTACTTCTGCATGGATAGTGTGTTACCTTATGGAGATGGCTATCAGTCACACACACACACACACACACACACACACACACACACACACACACACACACACACACACACACACACACAAGAATGACATGAAAAATATATGTTTTAAATATCAACAAAAAAAACTATTTGAAGTTAAACCTCCTACGAGGAACTTTTAAATATTTCTGAAACAGTCTCATTTTTCCTCTGATGATCATAAATTACATGTAACAGCTAACGAGACCATCAGTCAGTCATACTCAAGGTCTCGTTTGCTGTTACAGGTCCGTTTATGATCATAAGAGGAAAAATGAGAATGCTCAAAAGAAGCATTGAAATCCACAAAGGAAATTAATCTTAAGAAGCCATGTGGTGCGAAAAAACTATTAGATCATTTTTTCAAGCCAATATTTCAGAGTATAAGACCTCCAATCTAATATTGCACCTTTGTCTCTGCTGAAAACTTAAACTGTGCTTTATTGCTCTCTTGCTGCGTTTTAGTAGATATTTTCTGCTTTAAAATCAAATTAAAATAGTAAATATTCCTCTTGAGATCGAGGGAAAATTGTCTAAAAGCACTTTTTGCTTTATTCCTACATGACTCTTTAATATGTTTTACCTGCTCTGAGATGATTGCATTTCTCTCTGAAGGTTTGAAAAAAGTGTGTGTGTGTGTGTGTGTGTGTGTGTGTGTGTGTGTGTGTGTGTGTGTGTGTGTGTGTGTGTCTGTGTGTCTGTCTGTCTGTCTGTCTGTGTGTATTTGCGTCGATAAAATCAAAGTACTTTCTTCAAGCGGAAACAAGGCAGAGTTTTTTTTGCCACATATCCCCACACTTTTGAGTACATGACATGACAGCAAAATATGAATGATACTTTCTCCTGTTTGACTGTAACTCAGATAACTTTACACAAGTGAAATAAATATTACGCCAGTGCCGTGACAGAAAAATCATACATTCAGCATACATTTGAAGGGATATCTATTTTTAAAGGTACGCATGTATGTAAGGCGAAAACATGTTTTCTTCTGACCCCATATGCAACAGTACAAGTGGCCTAATAAAGCAAAAATGCCCCAAAAAAAAAAAAAAAAAAAAAAAAATAAAAAATAAAAAAAAGCATCTTCTACATCACACCCCAAGATATTACACAAGCTGTTTTTCTTCAACATGCTATGAAAAATATAATATGGCTTCTTTCTCTCTCTCTCTCTCTCTCACTCTCTCTCTCTCTCTCTCTCTCTCTCTCTCTCTCTCTCTCTCTCTCTCTCTCTCTCTCTCTGAGACACACACACACACCCCCCCACACACACACTGACAGAGAGACCATCTGTGTGCTCCCGGGCTACACGCATAACTGTAATTTGTCCACCAGTGCCCCTTGATGTTCCATAACATTTGAAATGCATTACATTGTGTTGAATAGACAGATAATAAAGGCTCCCAGTCATGCTTATATTACTTGTAGCATGCTAGGCAAAAACAAATTAAAATAGATATTTAAGATTGGGTTTGTCAACGTTTGTTTTGTGTATGTGTATCTATTACACTCACCCCTTAGCCAAATGCATTCTGGGACATGTCATATTAACCATTGGGCCTAAGTGGGAATCTATCTATCTATCTATCTATCTATCTATCTATCTATCTATCTATCTATCTATCTATCTATCTATCTATCTATCTATCTATCTATCTATCTATCTATCTATCTATCTATCTATCTATCTATCTCTCTCTCTCTCTCTCTCTCTGTCCCTCTGTCTTCGGCGTTCTATCATTATAAAATCACTATTATAATATAATGAATGAGGTTTTTCTTCCCTCAGTCTTTCCTCAGTCTTCCCTTGGCCCAGCTGTCCTGTTAATCCTAACCCTACATGTTCCCATGCGTGATGTCACAAATGGTAAAAAGTAGGGTTAGACAGTGAGACCATAAAACACTCTTTCTGCCTTTTCTCAGGCTAGGATGAACCGATTTCTAAAATGTTTGCACATTTACATGTATACTACATAGGATCTCAGAGTTCAATACACCTTCATATTTCCACCGGTGAAGTAGGTATTTAATACATAACTAATAAGGTACAGCATACAGGTATAGTAAGTCCATGGTTTTTCACTTCACTGTGGTACAATATAAAGTTGTCTCAAGCCTTTATCTGGCAGCAGAATTTATGCCCCAACTTTCATTGTGACTAAAAATAGAAAATAAATAAATAAATAAAAAAACCTAGCCTCCGGGTTTACTGGCCTGTCACGAAACAAGGCTGAACAAAAGCTGCAGGGCAAATCTTATTGCGAGATAATATTCTAGTAGCCGAAAGCGAGAGGCTGTATACTAAATAAAACATTGTTGAATACAAGAAAAATATAGATATCAAGTTGCTATTCTTAGACCATAATCTGTGTAAAAGTGTAACTTTTTTACTGATATTTTAAAATAGTAAGGCTTTATCCTCTGAAAGACAACCAGCATGTCTCCCATTAATTTGTGTGTGTGTGTGTGTGTGTGTGTGTGTGTGTGTGTACTTGTACAACTAAGGCACAGTGTGTAATATTAGAATATTTAGCAGCATCTAGTGGTGAGATTGTAGATTGCAACGCTCCCTCCCTTTCGGAGAATTTACAGAAGCTACGGTGGCCTTCAAGGACAAGAAGCTATAGTTACTAAAGATGGCATCATCCACCACTGCCTCAAGTCTTTCCACAATATCAAGTGATGAGGTGAAGATGTATTTAGTTATTTATTCTAGAGTACTTCTTCTTCTTCTTGGTCTTCCAACAGGTGCATTTCCCCAGGACGCCCACTATACATAAAATAGCATAATGCCTTTAATTTTTGTCCGTTCTGTGCTACTGTAGAAACATGGCGGTGGGTGCAACATGGCGGCCTCAACCCCTGTCATGTTGCATGTGTGCAAAATTGGACACTTCAACAGGAATGTCTATAAGAGAAAAAAGGTGGATACTATTTTCCTCATTTCTAATAATCCAAATGTATACATTTTTATTACAAATTATTCAGTTATTCAATATTTTAAAACAAAGGAATAATGAGTATGATTAAATCCCAGTAACTGAATATATGGATTAGATTAAAATGGATAAATTAGATGGTGGGTGTGTGTGTGTGGGAGTCGGAAGTAGCTTCAGGGATGAGGAGCATTCGAGAGTAGAACAAGTGGTCCATGCACACAGTCTCATTTCCGTCTTGTCCCTCCTGTCTGCTAAATAATGAATTGCCTGTGTGTGTGTGTGTGTGTGTGTGTGTGTGTGTGTGTGTGTGTGTGTGTGTGTGTCTGTGTGTGTGTCTGTGTGTGTGTCGTTAAGAGGATGGCAATGGCGTAACCTAATTTATTCCTGCTGTGTTTGAAAGTAGTAAGATGTTGAAATAAGTAAATTATATATTGCAGTCTTTTTTGTAATACCTCGGTGATGAAGGCCAGTCATTTAAGGGTCCATTTATGTGTGTGATTAGTTACTTACTAAGTGCCTGAACGATAGGATGATTAAAATGGAGTCGGTTGATTTAGTCAAAGAAGAAACATTCTGTGGCCGCAGCTTTTTCAAATGTGATGATTTGCTTCTTGTCAATTCGTTTAATTAAACTGGAGTAATGGATTCTCTAAGGAAATTATATAACTACTTTGACGCAAACGTTTGTTTAGTGTGTAGAGTCGGACGTACAGAAGGAGAGCACGCACACCTCGGCTCTCTATATTTATCATAATCGCTGACTACTCCTTTAAACTCACATAGAGTGATCTTCAGCAGTGCTCGCT
>CM049408.1:29605000-29607500 GCA_026929865.2 Hyperoplus lanceolatus
TTTAATTCTTGTTGTTTTGTGTATTTGTACGATGTGTCATACTTGCTTTTCTTATTTATTTATTTTTGTTGTTCGAAATAAAGACGAAATGACGGAGCTTCAATAAGTTAGTTTTTATCAGAATCTATAGAGTAAGGTCAACTAGAAAGTAAAATGTGTGAATGTCGATAGTTAGCCTGCTGCTATCCGTGTATGAATGTGTGAGTGAATGGTAACGTGGGAATGGGAACAGGTCTCCCTTGCAATAGAGTCTCCGGGCTAAATGGGATTTACCTTTCGAAATAAAGGTTAAAAAAAAATCAATTAAATAAAAAAGAAATCCTGCCAAAAATGTGTGTGAATGCTGGATGCTGAAAAGCTGAAGAAAAACTGGACAGTGGGACGATTTTGGAAAAGTTTCAAAATGTGTAATAAGTATGAAAGGAATTGAAAAGTTGAATTCACACAATGTAGGCTATGAAATGTGAAATTATGAATAAGTTGAAAGTCATGGAAAAAATCTTAAAACTGTGAAATAGTCCTTCAATGGGCATGGAGCTAAAATACATTCCTTGCATTTATATGAATCAGCTAAAGGAGTGTGTGGATCTGGATGTGTGTGTGTGTGTGTGTGTGTGTGTGTGTGTGTGTGTGTGTGTGTGTGTGTGTGTTAATCTGAGTGTGACATGTTACACAAACAAGTCATGCTCCTTTCTAATAGCCTCCTTTGTCATCCCTACACACTGAAACGCTCCCAACACATTCACACAATTCACACAGAGCTGCTCCCTGCCTAAAGATTTACAATGATGAACTAGTAGTGTGTGTGTGTGTGTGTGTGTGTGTGTGTGTGTGTGTGTGTGTGTGTGTGTGTGTGTTTGAGTTTGAGAGGGAGAGTGTGTGTGTGTGTGTGTGTGTGTGTGTGTGTTGAGAGTGTGTGTGTGTGTGTGTGTGTGTGTGTGTGTGTGTGAGAGAGAGGGAGAGTGTGTGTGTTTGAGAGGGAGAGTGTGTGTGTTTGAGAGTGGGTGTGTGTGTGTGTGTGTGTGTGTGTGTGTGTGTGTGTGTGTGTGTGTGTGTGACTGCCTGCAGCTCTGCATAAACAGCAAACTTCCATCAGAAGTAAAAAAAAAAAAAAAAAAAAGACAGATATCTTCTTCGACTGTACCGTGAGAGTGATGTAGAAACATAAAATAAATGAATAATATTCATTGATTCCTTTTCCTTGTCTCATAATGCCCTTGTGTGTGTGCCTGTGTGTGTGTGTGCCTGTGTGTGCCTGTGTGTGCCTGTGTGTGCCTGTGTGTGTCTGTGTGTGTGTGTGTGTGTGTGTGTGTGTGTGTGTGTGTGTGTGTCTTCAGGCCTCTACTGAAGCATATTTCTTTAATTTTGCACATACAGCAGTTCTATGGCGGGCTCTAACTTTTAAATTAATCCCCCCAAAGTTTTCAAGACTTCAAATTCAATTTTCATTGGATCTCCAAAAAGATTTTCTACACATCAGCACTGTAAACGTATATAGAATATCTTTCTGGTGCCACATATTGTAGCCATGGATATTATATTATATTATATTATATTATAATATATTATATTATATTATATTATATTATATTATATTACATTACATTACATTACATTACATTACATTACATTACATTACATTACATTACATTATATTATATTATATTATATTATATTATATTATATTATATTACATTACATTACGGTGGTGCAGTGGTTAGCACAGTCGCCTCACAGCAAGAAGGTTCTGGGTTCAAATCCCGGGTTGCCCGGGGCCTTTCTGTGTGGAGTTTGCATGTTCTCCCCGTGTACGCGTGGGTTCTCTCCGGGTACTCCGGCTTCCTCCCACCTCCAAAAAACATGCAATGGGGATAGGTTGATTGGATTCTATAAATTGACCATAGGTGTGAATGTGAGTGTGAATGGTTGTCTGTCCCTATATGTGGCCCTGCGATGGACTGGCGAACTGTCCAGGGTGTACCCTGCCCTCGCCCAATGCAGCTGGGATTGGCTCCAGCCCCCCCGCGACCCCTAACGGGACAAGCGGTAGAAGATGGATGGATGGATGGATATTATATTATATTATATTATATTATATTATATTATATTATATTATATTATATTATATTATGTTATTAATGGTGCTGACAGTTATAAGCTACTATAGGTTTATGACAAAAATGTAACTAGTGTGATTCTCTGAACTTAAGGCGATTTCTTAGTTATTTTATCACTAAGAAAAGTAAAAGAGTAACATTTAGTTGAAGGAAGAAAAGTATTCTCAGCACAGTTTTTTTTTTTTACAATTGTGGCGTATTGTCGAGTAATTACTTTATTGTCTGCTTTGTCTTTTTTAAAGATATTTTTTTGGGCATTTTTATGCTTTATTGATAGTGTAGAGACAGAGTTGAAATGGGGCAGAGAGGGGAGTGACATGCAGAGAACGACCGCGGGCTGGAATCGAACCCGGGTCCGCTGCTGGCCGAGGCCCATGGGGGGG
>CM049408.1:29610000-29615000 GCA_026929865.2 Hyperoplus lanceolatus
ACACACACACCACTAACACACACACACACACACACACACACGCACACACACACACACACACACACCACTAACACACACACACACACACACCACTAACACACACACACACACACACACCACTAACACACACACACACACACACACACACACACAGCAAAACACAAACACACAGAGATACACACAGCATGACTTCACACAATGCTCACACAATCGCTCATTCTGTCTGTTTGCACTATGCGTTCATTCTATTCTTAGCTTCTGTAAATAGCAATCTATAACAAGGTAAATGTGTTGCTATTAGGCATGCTGTGTTTACCAACTATTCTGTGTAGGTTAAAGGTGAAGTCAGGAATTCTGGTGAAGGCTTGTCGTGATTTTTTTTTTTGTCGAAATCAGTGAATATCTCCTCATGCATCCATACTGTGTGCGCGCTGAAAAACAATCAAGTGTGAATAAACAGCCTAGGCTCTGTAAACTGGTATGTAAACAAAGGGAATGTTAAAGGGGACATATTATGAAAAACCAAACATTGCCGGTGTTTGGGCACACTGTTTAGGTTATTGGGGTCCCTACCAGCTCACACAAGCTTCAAAAAGACAAATATGTCAGTTTCTTCTGGGACACTTATTTCGAAAAAGGGGAGCTTTGAAGGTTTCTTCCAAAAAACACCGACTGATGACGAAATCGGTCGGTTTTCATTATCATAAATACTCCCACGGGAAAGCTCACCAGAAACTCGGCAGTTGATTGGCAAATCAAGACGCCCCGTTGGTAACCACACACACCTGGCTGAGCCTCCACTCGCTCATGCAACAACAAGCTGCAGTGTGAGCTCAACCTCAAGCTACCATCACGCCCCAGCCTCGAAGCACACTAGGGCTGAATGGATTTACTCCATTTTTTGTTAGGCTATCTCCAGCAAAGGTTTGCAATCTGTTAGTGTGATCACAGCCTTTTTACTGGAGTGCGGAGGAGACTGTGTCAGGAAGACTGAGACACAATCCGTCCGAAATGTAAGTAGTCCTATTTTAAAA
The DNA here is from genome assembly GCA_026929865.2 of Hyperoplus lanceolatus. NCBI lineage: Eukaryota > Metazoa > Chordata > Actinopteri > Uranoscopiformes > Ammodytidae > Hyperoplus > Hyperoplus lanceolatus. Next base: position 29,611,035 of record CM049408.1, read on the forward strand.
ATAATTCTGTCCGTTTGTTAGTTCAATGTCTGTAATGTGCTTTATTTTATCCCTCCTATAATAACCAACACCGACTGAAATGAGAGAATGCGTGGTTTAGTCGTTAGCATTAGCGCCCGCTAGCTTTACCGTTAGCTTTAGAGCTGTGAGTCTTTTGCAGTGTTATTTGGCTCTTTTGTGAGCTCACGTTAGTCCTGCCGTGACAGCCCCTGTGTGAAAAACAGACGGTGAAACTGTAGGGTTTGTTGGAAACTGAAGAGTATTTTTTTAATAGCTTCCTCCTGCTACCTGCTAGCTGTCTGATTGTATAGCTCAAGTACACACCGCAATAAGTCTGCGGACAGTGTGTAGTTAGGGTGACCAGATCCCAATTCACCAGATGTGGGACAAAGACAACGTTTGTGCGGGAGAATGTGGGACAAAGTGCCGTTTTTTTAAAGCAAAATAAACCTGTAGTACAAGCAGCAGTAGGCCTATTACATGATCTCAGTGTAATGTACACATAGACAGGAATACTGTAAGTTGTCTCTGCTGGTGTTTGTTTCCTGTCCATTATATTTCAAAAAGCACACAGTACCACTCAGAACTTGTTGCTTATTGAGCCAGGGCTATAGTGAATTTGTTGTAGCTTTGCCATAACAGATGTATGATGTAGGCCTATACATGTCAGCTAGGCTACATGATGTAACATTGAATGTGCCATGTTTTACAGGTATCTGAGTGACCTGATGGAGCTGGACGGAGCCACCAAGACCGTCACACTATCTGTTCCTTCAGAGGAGGATGTGTTCACTGGGTGGGACAGGTGGTCTTCTTCAGGGCCCAACAACAACTGGACAGTTACATAAAAGTTATGGCTTTGCTTCTGTTTGATATGTACACTTCATATTTTCATTCCACTGGCTATGAATAAACTGCTTTATTTTTAAGGATGTTTTTGGTCTTTTTAAAATGTAATGATACTATTTTATCAGAGAAAATCTTCAGCGAGATGAAAATGTGAGTTTCAAGTAATCCTTTACTACAGGTAGCAAACAGTGACAGTAAGCAACACAATACATTTTTTAACGTTAAAACTTTATTATGAATGAGTGATCACAATACAAATGATACATTATCTACTAGATATTGAAATGTTGTCAGATAATTTGCAGCTCTGACAAACCTAAAGCATAATTATTTCAACCATACATTTTACAAAAGATAATGCCTTTCCAGTGAATCTTGACATGATTCAGGATACATTCTTTTCCATTATGGTTACTGTACATTTTTACATGTCAACTCAGTATCGGTTCACAACCAAAGCTTTTTCACTCCACTGGGCTGTAGATCATTCCACAGACCTGTAAAGACAAACGTAAAACAGGGTGTATGTTACCAGTTTAGAGAGTTTATGCATAAATACTTAGCTCAAATTATGTTATTGACTGTGACATAATTAAACAGTATTTACCTGAGGATAATGTCAGGGAAATCAGAAATCTTGATGCCATTTTCACAGTTTTCAGCTCAGACTCCTGTCTGAACAGGTTCAGTTGTACATCTTTTAGTTTAGAACTGGTTAGTGTGCCGATATTTGTGGTAGAAATGAAGCTAAACATGTTTACATTGGTCTCCATGCTGCATTGGCCAAAAGTAAACAAAACTGACAGCTGGTCGTGTGCCATGCCCATGTAGGTAGGTATAGAGTAAATGAGCAGGGTGGTGCATGCACGCCCATGTAGTTCTGAGCAGTCAGAGCAGACTAGTATTTTTGCGAAGGGGGGTAAGCTGTCAAAACCTACCTTTTGAGATAGAGGGCAGAGAAGGCTGGAAAAGGCGATGAAGAAATGGGAAATGGTAAAAAAACTATTGGGTTTTGCGTGCGTGCGTGCGTGCGTATGCGAGCTGGTGTGCTTTGTGTGTGTGTGTGTGTGTGTGTGTGTGTGTGTGTGTGTGTGTGTGTGTGTGTGCGTGTGTGTGTGTGTGTGTCTCCAACTGTTCATCCAATCTACTTCTCACTCGGTGGGAGAAAGCTGTGAAGCCTGGTCAAGCCAACCTGACTCTGACGTCTGCCTGTCTGTCCCTCTGTCTGTCTGTCTGTCTGTCTGTCTGTCTGTCTAGCTGTGTGTGTGTGTGTGTGTCTGTCTATCCCTCTGTCTGTCTGTGCTGTTACGACGTTAAACAGGATAGGGGTTCACTGCTACCATAGCAACATAAGATGAATAGATGTGCATGAACTGTGCCTCAAAATGTGAATTCAAGCACTTTAATGCACTCGCGGATATTTTGTCAGAGCTCACACACAGTACAGACGGGTAGCAGATCATGAGGAGATATTCACTGATTTTGACAACATGCTTTCTCCAGAATCACTGACTCCACCTTTAACTAGATATTAAAGGTGTTTTGAGGAACTTTCATTTTGTGTTGATTCTAGCGGCCCCCTTTGGACAAAAGCGGTAGTGTTTTTACTACGCCAGCTGTTGTTCCTGGGTGAGCGTATACCCCATGACAAAGGCATTATGAAAAACTATTAAAAAAAATAGCATTCTTTGCACTGATGGTCTCGTTTGCTGTTACATGGAATTTATGATCATCAGAGGAAAAATTTGACTGTTTCAGAAATATTTAAAAGTTCCTCGTAGCTTCTTTATTCAAATGAATAAATACCACCAGCTCCTTTTTAAATGGTTCAAATTGATTGAGTAAAGCTGTAAAGAAACTGTAATCGATCTGTGGTAGCCAAATTGTTCCCCATGGCTTGACAAAGACGAGAGGTAGTAGACTGTAGACTTATCATCAGTGATCAGGTTTATTCAGAAGGAGATTCCATCAGACAATACAGAGGATTTCAGAGTGAGCATGATAGCAGCGGGCTGGAGGCCGCAATGGCACTGAAGTTGCTAGTTACAGAACAGTGTCTTATATTCTCATGTGTGGGGGGTATCAAGTGTATTATATCTACAATTAGACAGATACTCGTCCTTCTAGGGAGGTTCTCTACTCCTTCCCCGGGACCTTAACCTTTAGACATACACAGTCAGCAACCTTCTGGATATTATAGACTACTGAACACCACCACAGATCATTTTCTTATTGCCACTAGACTTTAAAGGAATACTTCACCAATACGGAACCGGCGTTCTATCATTATAAAATCACTATTATAATACAATGAATGAGGTTTTTCTTCCCTCAGTCTTTCCTCAGTCTTCCCTTAGCCCAGCTGTCCTGTTAATCCTAACTCTACATTTTACCATTTGTGACGTCACACATGGGAAAATGTAGGGTTAGACAGTGAGACCATAAAACATTCTTTCTGCCTTTTCTCAGGCTAAGATGAACCGATTTCTAAACTTTTTGCATTTTTATACTACATAGGATCTCAGAGTTCAATACACCTTCATATTTCCACTGGTAAAGTAGGTCTTTAAGGTCAACTGCACACACAGGGGTCAGACAGAGTGATTAAACAGCTCATTTAAAAAGAGACCGCAGAGATCCAGAGGGGAAGACTTTGTTATTAGTGTAACAGCTGAACCAGCGATCTCTACAGGCGAGGTCATTCACTCACTGTTAGAAATAATAGGATAACACACACACGCACACACACACACACACACACACACACACACACACACACACACACACACACACACGTTATTTGTAAAGCAGTTTGTATTACATCTGTGTAATCCAAAATAAAATAGTTACATGGAAAAAGATTATAAGATAACATGACTATGATGATAGCATGTCACTCCCCTCTCTGCCCCATTTCACCTCTGTCTCTACTCACTATCAATAAAGCATAAAAAATGACAAAAAAAAAATCTCAAAAAAAAAAAGTCACACACACACACACACACACACACACACACACACACACTGGTATTTCTTAGACAGTGGCGCATGTGCTTGTCTGTTCAGGGACTGTGTTTCATAAACAGACCTTAGAGATCACAGCTGTGTACAAGCTGG
>CM049408.1:29630000-29662500 GCA_026929865.2 Hyperoplus lanceolatus
AAAAATTAAAGAGGACCTATGATGCTTTTTGACTTTTATGACCTATAAACGTTGTTATGATGATTCATAGTCATGCTTAACCATACTAAATTATCAAATAATGACTTACATGCATTTCGACATATTCCCTGCTGACCGTCTGGGGTGTCTGTGCAGAGCACTAAACACTATTCTAGCCAGTCGAGAAGTCACGTCTTCAAAGCGGTCTACCCTTTCATAATTTGTGACGTCGCATAAAACTTTGTGACGTCTCCACGCGGATGTTTCCATGTATGGTAATGCTGTCACTTCCCTGTTCGCGTCTGCCTCGCGCCCTTATAGGTCCATGCTCGCGCTTCCCGCCACTGAAAGTGTTCCGGAAGGAAGGTAACCAATCACAACGGAGTGGGGTTTGCAGGAGGGGGGGGAGGGGAGCGGAGATGGCCGAAGCACAGGCGGAGGGAGCCGAAGCACACACACTCAAGTGTTGACAGGATGTGCTGGATCGCCAAAATAAGAGAAAGAGCTTCCCGAAAATCTATATCGTTTTTTGTGATGTGATTCGTGTCAGGTTGCTCTATAGCAGTGTAAAACAAGAAATTAAGACCAGAAAAGTAGTATAATAGGTCCTCTTTAAGTAAGATTTGCTCAAACAAAATTCTACAATATACAGCGGATATAGATATATTTTTAACTCAAGAAAAATCCCTCCTGTGCAGTTGAAGTTAAAGTACAAGATTAACAAACATATTTATAGATATTTGATTTAAAAAATAACTATACTATCCGGTGCTCCGGTGGTGTAGTGGATAGAGCGCGTACCATATTGGCTTCGGCCTTCGTTGCAGTGGTCGCGGTTTCAAATCCGACCCGTGGACCTTTACTGCAGGTCATCTCCCCTCTCTCTCTCTCTGTCTCTCTCTCTCTCTGTCTCCCCATTTCAACTCTGTACTGTCTAATAAAGCTTGAAAATACCAAAAAAATTATGAACAAAAAATAAAATAAATGAATAACTATACTATACAATACAAATGCTTATTGCAGTTAAAGTTAAAGTACATGGTTAGAGACAATAGTTTACCTGTCAGAGAACTCTCCTGAAAACTTTTGCGACTTTTGAGTTGAAATGGGACTCGTCCTCTTCTTTATTAATTAGACGAGAGAACGCACACACACACACACACACACACACACACACACACACACACACACACACACACACACACACACACACACACACACACACACACACACACACACACACACAAAAAAAGCGCACACACACACTAACGCGCACACACACACACACACACACACTACAGCACAGACTAACACACACACACTGACAGTTACGCGCACACACACTAACACAACCACATGCACACTAACGCGCACACACTGACACAAACACTCACTAACGCACGCATACGCACACACACACACACACACACACACACACACACACACACACACACACACACACACACACACACTTACTTACTTTTGGGCTTTACCACTTGAATGTACAACCACCCTCTTCCTCCCAGCCCACTGTCCCCTTCACCCTCTTCCTCCCAGCCCACTGTCCCCTTCACTTGGAGTAAAGATGATTTTTTTAAATAAATTATTGTCTGCCTTTGATTATTTACATTTGGGAGAAAGAACTTTGCTCCCCAGACTTCTCACAGAGTCCTTTTGATCTCCATTGTCTTGCTAAGGAAGTGTAAGATACACACACACACACACGCACACACACACACTGACAGAAACACACAGTAAGGCACGCACACACACGCACGCACGCAGGGACACGCACGCGAACGCACGCACACACACATTGAAAACTAGTGTTTTTCATGATGCGCTTGGAGAATAAACAGCAAACTTGACCATCATTGCAAAGAATGATATTTCAATATAGTTTTTCTTAATGCCTTTTTCATGGGTATACGCTCACCCAGGAACAACAGCTGGCGTGGTAAAAACACTACCGCTTTTGTCCAAAGGGGGCGCTAGAATTAACACAAACAGAAAGTTCCTCAGAGCACCTTTAAAAGTGTATAATGAAAAAGAAAACTCTGTTCTTTCCAGTGGGTCTAACACTCTTCCATATATTTTGTTCCTTTGTCCCTTTCTTACTTGAAAACCCCTATCACACATCTCTTTGAAAAGCCACCTGAGCATATTCTGAAGGGCCTACTGTCTTTGATCTGCCACATATACCTCCACCACTCTCTCTCTCTCTCTTTCTCTCTCTCTTTCTCCCTCTCTCTCTCTCCCTCCCTCTCTCTCTGTCCCCCTCTCTCCCTCTCTCTCTCTGTCTCTCTCCCTCCCTCCCTCCTTCCCTCCTTCCCTCTCTGTCTCCCTCTCTCTCCCTCTCCCCTCTCTCTCTGTCCCTCTCTTTCCCTCTCTCTCTCTCGTTTTATCATGATGATAACACACAGTTGGTTTGCGCCGTGCGGCCGACTGCACACCATGAATACACCCTTTGAGACGGGCACATAACATCCAAGAGGGGCCTCGTTTCTTAACAAATTATCCTTTGTCTTGATTCTATTACCTATTGCATTGAAATGACATTGAAGTAATTTCCCTGGATAGTTATAATGATAGAGATAAAATTATTACTATTATCTCTTTCTCACTCCCTCTTACTCCCTCCCTCCCTCTCCCTCTCTCTCTCTCCCTCCCTCCCTCCACTCTATCTATCTCTCTCTCTCTCTCTCTCTCTCTCTCCCTCCCTCCCTTTCTCTCTCTCTCTCTCCCTCTCTCTCACCCTCACCCTCCCTCTCCCTCTCCCTCTCTCTCTCTCTCTCTCTCCCCCCCCCCCCCTCTCTCTCTATCTCGAAAATCGACAAGACCCAAAGGATTTTCTCCATGGGGTTAAAGGTGTAGTCAGTGATTCTGGAGAACGCTTGTTTTCAAAATCACTTTTTATCAAAATCAGTGAATATCTCCTCATTGTCCGCTACCTCTCCATACTGTGTGTGCCTATAGGCTCTGTAAACTGGCATGTTGCTAGCTACGGTGGGCGTCCTTTCTTTACATACTAGTTTACAGAGCCTAGGCTGTGTATTAACACTGGATTGTTTTCAGCACACACAGTACAGACATACAGGTCGGCTAGCGTGATTTTGACAACAAGCATTCTCCTGAATCGCCATCAATCTCTCTCGGCTTTAGCTTGCTCAGGATAATTTGAGTAAACAAAACGTTGAATGGTTCCTGTAAACGAGACCCCTTTAGGTTGAAGCTTGTCCATTGTTTTCTACTGGAATGTTATCGGTTTCTACAGTTTTTTTGTTAAAGGGACACTGTGTAATGTGACATCATCAAGAAAGTTCTAGAATGCAACGCTCCCTGGGTAACCTCAACCCCTTTTGAATAATAACAGAAGCTACAGTGGCCTTCAAGGACAAGAACAATTCTAAATTCTAAACAATGCACCTGATGACATTCCAAAAACATGGATTCCTCCATAAGACTTGCCTGCTCAATGGACAAAATGTAACACTAATATTTGTAATTCTCAGCTCAGGAGGATAATTCCGATTATTGGCAGAGGTGATTTTACACCAATGAGGACATATTTATGAATGAGGATATTGATTTTAGCTAATGAATTACTTAAAATGTTACACAGTGTCCCTTTAACGAACGTGTTGCTATGAGGAGCAGCACTGAAGAATGACCACTCTGACTCATGTATTGTTTGACGGTTGCTCACCTAAACTGTAGTGTCAGATTAATAAAGTGCTGTCTGGGATAATGTCTCTCACTCTTTCTTTATATTTCTCTCTCTCTCTGTCTGTCTGTCTCTCTCTCTCCCTCTTTCTCTCCCTCCCTCTCTCTCTCTCACTCTTTCTTTATATTTGTCTCTCTCTGTCTGTCTCTCTCTCTCCCTCTTTCTCTCCCTCCCTCTCTCTCTCCCTCTCTCTCTATTTGTCTCTCTCTGTCTGTCTCTCTCTCTCCCTCTTTCTCTCCCTCCCTCTCTCTCTCTCTGTCTCTCTCTCTCCCTCTTTCTCTCCCTCCCTCTCTCTCTCCCTCTCTCTCTATTTGTCTCTCTCTCCCTCCCTCTCTCTCTCTCTGTCTCTCTCTCTATTTCTCTCTCTCTTTCTCTGCCTGTCTTTGTATGTCTATCTATTTTTTTTTTTTTTACAAACATCCTTCCCTTCCTAAAGTGGTATTAAATAGTCAATCACATATCTCTCTCTCTCTCTCTCTCTCTCCCTCTTTCTCTCCCTCCCTCTCCCTCTCTCCCTCTCTCTCTATTTGTCTCTCTCTCTCTCTCTCTCTCTCTTTATTGATCCAAACAGGCAGCAAGACGAAGATGGAACAAGGTAATTATTTTAAAGGAACAACACTTTCTCTGTCTCTCACCGTTTCCCTTTGTGTTGAGCTGTATATTGGCCTGGTACTAAAGGGTAATAAACAAAAAAAAATCATGCACAAAGAGGTGAACACACACACACACACACACACACACACACACACACACACACACACACACACACACACACACACACACACACACACACACACACACACACGCACATGCACACCACACACACACACACACACACACACACACACACACACACACACACACACACACACACACACACACAGTCTGCATGATAGTCCCCCTGTGCAGCCCAGAAAGAAGCGCTAATGTCAGGAATGATTATGACGTTTGGGGTCTAGTATAAATCAAAAGGTCCAACAAACCACACATTTGCACAAAGAGGTGAACACACACACACACACACACACACACACACACACACACACACACACACACACACACACACACACACACACACCATACCTGACCCTGTGTTCCCAATTGCATATGTTTCTTTTTCTATATTACAAACTGCAGCTATGCACAGACAAATATGTATTTTGCAGGCAGTATGCCATTGGAATATAACCTATTTCATCATAACATTACGCCTTGAACATGACCCCACACATGCAGTGCAAGTTGGAGATTTCATTTATTCGCTTATTTCAATAATAATAATATAGTAATATGCTTATCCCTCTCTTCAAGCTAAATCTCATGTATTCTCTCTCTCTCTGTCTTTGTGACCTGAATGTACATTACAGGCTGATAGCTGCTGCTTTCTAAGAGGATCAGTGTAATATGGAATGATCTCTTGTCCCAGTTCAACCCTGTCTCATCAAAATTACGTTCCCAGAGAACACCGCAGATTCGCATTAGTGACTTGCTTGTGTCTTGTTGCATGTAGTACAGCAGCTGCTGGATTTTTGAATTTCCCTGAAGGAACACTCCCAAGGGATCAATAAAGTATCTATCTATCTATCTATCTATCTATCTATCTATCTATCTATCTGTCTGTCTGTCTGTCTGTCTGTCTGTCTGTCTGTCTGTCTGTCTGTCTGTCTGTCTGTCTGTCTGTCTGTCTGTCTGTCTGTCTGTCTGTCTGTCTGTCTGTCTGTCTGTCTATCTATCTATCTATCTATCTATCTATCTATCTATCTATCTATCTATCTATCTATCTATCTATCTATCTATCTATCTATCTATCTATCATTAAGGTTCTTTGACAGTTTAGATGTCTTTGAAGACCGCTTTAGTTTGTGTGTGTGTGTGTGTGTGTGTGTGTGTGTGTGTGTGTGTGTGTGTGTGTGTGTGTGTGTGTGTGTGTGTGTGTGTGTGTGTTAGTTTTTAGCGTCCAAAAAAATGTTGCGCTGAAAAAAAACCTGGTCTTAATACCCGGCCCAGGCTTATAGACAAGTTATGTAAACAAAGGGCCCACCGTAGCTATAGCAACATGGCTATTTACAGAGCCTAGGCTGAGCACTTTTTTTCAAAACACACACACACACACACACACACACACACACACACACACACACACACACACACACACACACACTCACACTCACACACAGCAGGTACAGGTAGTGGATCGTGAGGAGATATTCACTGATTTTGACAAAAAAGTTATTTTGACAACAAGCGTTCTCCAGAATCACTGACTCCACCTTTAAAGCTGCTCCAACAGTTAAGATGTGTTTGCAGACTCCACTGTATATATAGTTTGTGCTTTTTCAGCATTCCAAAAAAATGTTGATGTAATTTCCTTACTGTGTGTGTGTGTGTGTGTGTGTGTGTGTGTGTGTGTGTGTGTGTGTGTGTGTGTGTGTGTGTGTGTGTGTGTGTGTGTGTGTGTGTGTGTGTGTATCAATGGAGGCTCCTTTAAAACGTCAGGTCTGCAAACTCCTATCTATCCAGTTTTATATCCGTCTGCCTTTTCAATTCATTAATCTGTCGAAACGAACTTAATCCAATCAGTCGTTTATCTGACAAGGCATTTTGCAGGTCGAATGGTTCGGAATCTGCAGCCAATTACAAGCAGACAGTAGAATTATTATGGTTAGGAGAGGAGGAGGGAGAGAGAGAGAGATGGGGAGATAGATGGAGGGAGAGAGGGGGAGAGAGAGGGAGGGAGAGAGGGTGAGAGAGGGGGAGGGAGAGAGAGAGAGGGAGGGAGAGGGAAGAAAAGAGATAGAGAGAGGGGGAGGGAGAGAAAGAGAGAGAGAGAGAGCTGACAGCTATGGCCAACGGAAACACAGGAGATATTAGCCTGTCAAGAGACTGCAGATCCAGCACTCCCACACTGTAATACATTTCAAGTCGGTTAAACTTAGAAACAAAAGTGTGTGTGTGTGTGTGTGTGTGTGTGTGTGTGTGTGTGTGCGTGCGTGTGTGTGCGCGCGTGCGTGCGTGTGTGTGTGTGTGTGTTTGAGGTGTAGTTATGTGGACTAATGTTTTTTAAATTATTCCTTCTTAGATATAATGTAGTTGCACGTTTCCCTCAACTTCACCAAAAAATGTGTAAGTCGATTTTTAATACAGTTTTTTTCCGATTGCTTATTAAGCACGATTTTGAAAACAGGACCGGTTTTCTCAAAACACTACACCCAATTAGCAGAAGTCCTCAGACCCTTTGCAAAATGACATACTCGTGTCTGTACCAAAAACTGTTATGATAACTAAAACTAAACAAAACTAAATGTTCTCAAAAATATAAAAATGTCCTCGCGAATGTGTAGATAGCGCTGACAGGGAGCCAAATGAAACACTGGAGGAATTATCCTGTCAGGAGAATGCAGACCCAGCACTCCGCTCTCTCTCTGTCTCCCTCTCTCTCCCGCTCTCTCTCTCCCTCCTTCTCTCTCTCTCTCTGTCTCCCTCCTTCTCTCTCTCTCTCTCTCCCGCTCTCTCTCTGTCTCCCTCTCTCTCCCTCTCTGTCCCTCTCTCTGTCTCCCTCTCTCTATCTGTCTCTCTGACAGATAGATAGATAGATAGATAGATAGATAGATAGATAGATAGATAGACAGACAGACAGACAGACAGACAGACAGACAGACAGACAGCACTGTTTTTACCCAAACTGATACCCGTCATCTCTGGGATGTGCCGGCAGATTCTCCTGGAAAAACATATTTAATTGCTGCCGTAAATCTCAAGTATTAATTTTTTCAGCTATACTATATAGTCTGTGGTTTTCACCTGCCCGTTCGAAACTAGCCATCATTTTTCTAAAACCTGCAGTGTGCAGAATTTTGGGTTTTATTTCCTAGCAGATTTTGTAGAAAGTAATTATAATATCCATATAATATCCATAAGTACATTTAATTTAGTGCAATAGCTGATTTTTTTTATTTATTATTATTTTTTCCCTCAGAAAGGGTCTCATATATGTCCATATTTCTGCATATTTTGGACCAAGGCCTAGTGCCGCCATCTTGAAAGTGGCATAGTTGGAATGTAATCAGGTGCATTGTTTAAAATTTAGAATTGTTCTTGTCCTTGAAGGCCACTGTAGCTTCTGTTATTTTTCGAAAGGGTTGGGGTTACCCAGGGAGTGTTGCATTCTCGAACTTTGTAGAACTTTCTTGATGATGTCATATTACACACTGCACCTTTAAATAAATGAAAGCTACCTTGTAAACGCAAATATCAAACTTTTAAATAAAACTCCAGCCATGTGAAAGGGCCATTTGCAAAAGGTATTAATTATTAATGTGTACAGATCCCAACGCATATACAGCTGGAGGCGCTCATGTAATATTAATTTAAAGGTTTAAGGTTGTTTTACACTTGCTGAAGTTAACAACATGTTGGAGAATGAGATACTATGATTTAGGTAAAACTCTGAGAAGTGATTAATATTTAAAATGAATGACACAAGATTTCATTTGACCTGCTTAAAGGTGCAGTGTGTATATAGGGAATTGGGGTTTTTCAGAACAGACTTGGTAGACGTGGAGTATACAGGTGAAACTCATATAATAATAAAATAATATCATGGAAAATTAATTAGAATTGAGGCATGCATTCATGCAAAAGGGGCCCAAACCAAGTACTGAGTACATAAGCATGATTATACTTTATAGAGGGCCGACATTTCTGTATTTAAAATCCCTTTATGTATTGTTTTCATGTAATATTCAAATTTTCTGAGATTTTTAATTTGGGGTTTTCATAAACTGTAAGCCATAATAACCAAAATTATGACAAATAAAGGCTTGACATAGCTCACTTTGCATGTCATGAGTCTATATAATATATTAGTTTCACCTTTTAAGTTGAATTACTGAAATAAATGAACTTTTGCACGATATTCTAATTTTTCGAGTTTCACCTAAAATATAATTATGTTTTACTAACTGTATAATATTTTAAAATAAAAGTTTTGTAGAATGAGCCTTTTATATCTCCATAGGAGCGGGGCGCTGAGGCCGCCATGTTGCACCGCCATGTTTCTACAGGAGCACAGAATGGACACACTTAACGGCCTTACACATTTTTATATATAGTGAACGTCCTGGGGAAATGCACCTGTTGGAAGACCAAGAAGAAGAAGAAGTACTATAGAATAAATAACTAAATACATCTTCACCTCATCACTTGATATTCTGGAAAGACTTGAGGCAGTGGTGGATGATGCCATCTTTAGTAACTATAGCTTCTTGTCCTTGAAGGCCACCGTAGCTTCTGTAAATTTGTAAAGTTTGAAGAAAATGCCTTAAAGCATTCATGAGATATTGCGTTCACTAGTTGGCCAGCTGGCCAGACAACCAGAAAAACAAACGGACATCCCGAAAACATAGCGCCTCCGGCTATTCGGCTATCTTCTACACTATAGGGCATAAGAAACATGTTCTTCTGTTTCAAAGGGAAATGAATAAGTAAACATAATTGTGTGTGTGTTTGTGTTTGTGTGTGTGTGTGTGTGTGTGTGTGTGTGTGTGTGTGTGTGTGTGTGTGTGTGAGTGAGTGAGTGTGTGAGTGAGTGAGTGAGTGAGTGAGTGAGTGAGTGAGTGAGTGAGTGAGTGAGTGAGTGAGTGAGTGAGTGAGTGAGTGAGTGAGTGAGTGGACTGTCTGTCTGTCTAGGAGGCTTTAAGTTTAAGAGGAGGAAGAGAGAGAGAGGTAAGCAGTAGCATTGGTTCTCCTGAGACCTGTGTTATCTTCACCCACCCTGACAGAAGACCCCCACTGTCCTAATCGCTCTTGACATTAGCGCTACTTCCTTGGGCTGTTGGCAGCTAATGGCAGGGGGGAATATCACGCAGAGGGGTGTGTGTGTGTCTGTGTCTTTGTGTGTGTGTGTGTCGATGTCTGTGTGTGTGTGTGTGTGTGTGTGTGTGGATGGATGGGTGGGGGTTTGTGTGGGAGGGCTCTTAGCGAAAGCATGGACGGAGGCTCCTACATAACCCATGCATTTTCTGCATGTTTTTATGGAACAAAATTACAATTAACAACATATGAACAAATCCTTCTGTCATAACCTTCCGAATAGTGCTGAGAATGATCATGGAAAGTTTAGTTGATATAAGTGCTTTAGAATTAGAGATTTTTGGTATTGAAAAACCTAATGTTGAGATAATGTCCGTTAAAGATGGTTGTATAGGAGAAATATACAGACGCAAACAGACCAGGTTTAGTCATATAAACACCTGAATGTACATGTTGGACCTTTTGATTCATACTAGACCCCTAATGTCATAATCATTCCTGACATTAGTGCTTCTTCCTGGGCTGCACAGGGGGACTATCATGCAGACTGTGTGTGTGTGTGTGTGTGTGTGTGTGTGTGTGTGTGTGTGTGTGTGTGTGTGTGTGCATCAGTGGAGGCTCCTTCATAACCTCAGGTCCGTAAACTCCTCCGGGAGCTAGTGACTCATACTGGAGACCTTTTATATTCAGGGTGAAATGAAAAACGCTGTTTATTCATCTTTGTTTATGCGGGTAATTCAGAGGTCAAAGAGATTATTGAAGAATGCCACCCCTCTGAGAAATGATTAGGTTGTCAGCTAACAAAGGACCACTTATTAAAAACTAAATTATCAATGACAAATCGAATTCTCTGGATAAGATAAGATAGAACTTAATTCATCCCGGGAGAAATTATTTTGCCAGGCTGGTCGAAACTTACATAAAATAAAAGCAAATAATAGGAATAGGAGGAACCAGAGACCTCGTGGTTACTGGGAGGAGGAACCAGAGACCTCATGGTTACTGGGAGGAGGGGGCGGGGGGGGCCGGGTCGGGGGCCAGGTCTGGGGGAGGAACCAGAGACCTCATGGTTACAGGGAGGAACCAAGAGACTTCATGGTTACTGGGAGGAGGAACCAGAGACCTCATGGCTACTGGGAGGAGGAACCAGAGACCTCATGGTTACTGGGAGGAGGAACCAGAAACCTCATGGTTACTGGGAGGAGGAACCAGAGACCTCATGGTTACTGGGAGGAACCAAGAGACCTCATGGTTACTGGGAGGAGGAACCAGAGACCTCATGGTTACTGGGAGGAACCAAGAGACCTCATGGTTACTGGGAGGAGGAACCAGAGACCTCATGGTTACTGGGAGGAGGAACCAGAGACCTCATGGTTACTGGGAGGAGGAACCAGAGACCTCATGGTTACTGGGAGGGAGGAACCAGAGACCTCATGGTTACTGGGAGGAGGAACCAGAGACCTCATGGCTACTGGGATGGAGGAACCAGAGACCTCATGGCTACTGGGAGGGAGGAACCAGAGACCTTATGGCTACTGGGAGGGAGGAACCAGAGACCTCATGGTTACTGGTCGGCCCCTCTTTTCCTTTAGGCCAACCTATTCGTGCCACCCTGAAAGCTGCATTACTAACAGGGGTGTTATGAATAAAACAGTAACCCCATCAGGGACGTGTGTGGATAGCCGCGAGCATCTCTGAGGCTTTGATAGAGAGAATGACAGAGCAGCACTTCAGGGGGAGATTTCTCCAGGGATATGAAAACTTGCCTGAGGATGTCATCAGTTATTAACATTGACGTATAATGTGATGGAGGGTGTGTGTGTGTGTGTGCGTGTTTGTGTGTGTGTGTGTGCGTGCGTGTGTATGTGTGTTTGTGTGTGTGTGTGTGTGTGTGGGTGGACAGACTGATTGAAGAATTGGGTTTTGATGGCAGAACACACAGGATTTTTTTTATGGAAGAAATAACTCAGTAGGTTCCATATTGGTTTAGTTTTATTCTGCTGCATTGAAAAATAAAAAGGAAATATCTATGATAGTTTTAATCTGATTGTCAGGGTATTTACCCTGCGTTCCGAATCGCATACTCTTTCTTCTTTCTATTCTACATACTACATCTGACAATACAAATAATTTAGTTAGGATGCAGTAGGCATACTATTGGGACATACTTTTACATGGGATTATTCAAACTAACCCTGCGTTCCGAATCGCATACTTTCTACTATTTAGTTTGGTAGAAAAAAGATTTAGGATGTCCCGATTCTTGTGGCCAGATTTAGGGTGGTTAGAAGTAACTGGATGTCTACTACATCCGGCCAAGATTGTAAGTGTTGAAAACTGCATCCTATTTGGGCGATTCTGACCCACAATCCAGTGCGCACTAGAAGTGACGTCACATCAACGGAGCCTCTATATGAAAACAAACGGGGATGCGACGGATATAAAAGCAAGAGGTAAGATCAAGGCGCAATGTTATGATGAAAAAAATAAGTAAAGGTATGTCCCAATTGTAGCATACTGCATCCCAACTAGGTTATTTTTATGGTCAGATGTAGCATGTAGACTAGACAAAATAAAGAGTATGCAATTCGGAACCCAGCCATAGTCTTGTCTTCTGAGGTAGTGAGCGGCTCTCTCTTAAGTGTTCACTTGGTTAAGTGTTCCAGTGTTTTCAGCTTCTTGGCAGCGGTGGTTGAGTTGGTCGTTTTAGTGTGATTTCCTAAAGGAAGCCTGTGTGGCCCTTTACATTTCTGTTGTGTTTTTGGTTTCTCCCCTTCCCCATCGCTAGTGGTTTTCCCTCCACAGATAACTTTAAGACACCCCTGGGTCCACACCTGCGTCCCAAACCCCCCACTCTCCTCTCAAACATTTAAGGTGAAGTAAGCAATTTATTTATGTTAATATAAGTGTTAAATCGCTCTTTATTCATACAGTGATCACTTACATAATGTGTGCTTTTCATAAAGCCGATCTCTCAGTCACCCGCTCTGCATGTAATCGGCAATTAAACTTTTCTGGGATCCCACAACCAATCAGAAGAGAGAACGCTACAAACCGGCATCCGTCTCACTGACTGTGCACGTGCAGAGCAACAGATGGGTGAATGTTTATGCGCCTACAATGGCGGAGCAGGTAAAAATCCTTCCCAATGTCTGTTTTGATGGTTTTTATCATGTTTTATCACACTTATGGATCTGAGATGATGCTAGATAACTCGCTGCTTGAAGACCACAGTGCATTAATGTGGTGACGTAGGGACGAGCGAGGGGGACTGCTAACTGCAGTAACTGACAGGAAGTTAGCTAAAAGAACCATTCCGCTTACAGCACCTTTTAAATACAATATTTCAGTAAAAGCAAGACAAGAGACTGAGCAACATTTGTTATACTATTTTATATAATTAAAGAATACAGATAGTCTGTGTGTTTTTCTCACAACCCCCTCCCTGCATTACAACAAATTGCCCAAAGGATACAGTGTGTCAGTTTATCACCCTTAAACACCATTGACATATAATTAACACACACACACACAAACACACACACACTGGTACACGCACACTGGTACACGCACAAACAGGCATGCATGCACACACACACACACACACACACTGGCACACGCACAAACAGGCATAGGCACACACACACACACACACACACACACACACACACACACATTCATGCACGCACACACACACACTGGCACACGCACAAACACACACACACACATGGCACACGCACAAACACACACACACTGGCACACGCACAAACAGGCATAGGCACACACCCCGTGGTGAGGTCACAGCACGTCCTCTTCCTCTGCCATAATGCCACAACAGCAGCGGGAGGTCAAACCATCCACTACACCACTGTGTTAGAAAGGTTACATAAGAAAGGTTCTATATAACACCATCAAGCATACTGTACCTTGTCGTGTGTGTGTGTGTGTGTGTGTGTGTGTGTGTGTGTGTGTGTGTGTGTGTGTGCGTGCACGTGCGTGCGTGTTCTGTGTGTGTGTGTGTGTGTGTGTGTGTGTGTGTGTGCAGAAAGTGGTCTGCTGTGAAGAAGACTCAGCCTCTAGGGGGGCTCTAACCACTACACCACGGGCGCCCCTTAGTGTACATCATTGATATTACTTTTAGAATAAATATATATAAAGTATATATGCGTATATTTTGTTAAATTTCCATCTTGTTAAAAAATAGCCTAAAATCAATGATATTCTAAACACTATGGCAGGGGTGGCCAACCAGTCAGAGACTAAGAGCCACATTTTTTACTGTGTTACTGCAAAGAGCCACATCGTACACACGGGTACACATGAACATCCCCCCATCCCTTCCTCATACACGCACACGCACACACACACACACACACACACACACACCCCACACCCCCACACACACACACACACACACACACACAGACCTCTGCTCATTTTGGTTGTGACTATAAATGTCACAACCAAAATGATAATGCAGTAACGGCCTTAACTATGTTTCACCCGTTTCAGTTGAATTTTGTATTTTTATTTTTTAAATAAATAATGCTTGTGCATGCTACCAGGCCCAGGGGCACAAGGGCTCAAGGGGGCCCAAAGCTAAGGTACTGATCACTTTACATGTCTTATAGTCAAAGAGCTCAGTCACTCATGTCAATAAAAGGTTCCAAAAAGGAATAGCCTAAATATAAGGAAATAAATCCTCATGGGCCCCTCAACTAGTAGGGGAGAAATACAAAAGCAATTGTAAAGCAACAGCATTATTAGCTCTGTCTTAGGGGCTCCATGAGGGGCCTCTAAGGCCCCCACACATACAGGAATAAACTTTCTATGTGTAAATTCTATACTGTTCATAAAAAGTAGCTATCCACCCTTTATCTGTTGAAATGGGTCTCTCCATCATATAACATGGGTCTGCAGACCAATCTCCTGTTTTACAGTTGCAGAGTAAAGGATGCTGCCTGCTTAAGAAAAATCAGAAAAATAATGTTCCTTCTGCAGCTCAAGATTTGATTTAGCCTCTAAATTTTCCTCTCTAAGTGCATCAGATTGATGCATTTTACTTTAAAACGGTACACATTTTCTTCCAGTGTGCAATGCCCCCTGACAAGGACCAGGGTCCCTCCCACAGTGTCCCAAAATCATCTGGGAAACACTGACTTTCTTAATATGTTTTTTGCCAATGATTGTATGTATCTGTGCGGAAAAGTCAGTGTAACTGACTGGATAGGTAGGAGTGGGGGGGCGCTTTGAGAGTAATCATAATCCGTGGAAGAACCAACTGGATTCCACAATCTTTTTAATTTTCACATTGTTTATTTAAAAAAAAAAAACGGGGGCCCCACACTAGGACTTGAAACGGGCCCCCAGATCGTTAAGGCCGCCCCTGTGATAATGACAGGACTGGACTCCTACAGTACTAAAGACGACAGGCCAGTCATTTTCAACAATGAACATTGTGTGCACTGCCTCACACACAAACTCTCAGTTCAACCAAGTCCACAAACAAAAATATAACAATTTAAAATAGCGTTTTTCTCTTACTATTCATGTTGCTTAGTGGGACTTACTTGTAGCATGGAGAGAGCTGAAGTGGCGCTGCAGATTTGAAGCCTTGAAATGCGCAAATGACACCTGGCATATAAGGCAGAATGGCCTGCCATAACGTTCAACAAAAAAAACTCTCCCACTCTGTTTCGGAGCGAACTTGACACAAATAGTTTACTCACGGAAAACCTCCCTCCAAGCTGAGCGGGCAGTTTTAGGTTGCATCCACACCAAACGTTTGCGAACGTTATGTTGCGTCCTCAATTAAACATTTGCGAACAGGCAT
The DNA here is from genome assembly GCA_026929865.2 of Hyperoplus lanceolatus. Lineage (NCBI taxonomy): Eukaryota > Metazoa > Chordata > Actinopteri > Uranoscopiformes > Ammodytidae > Hyperoplus > Hyperoplus lanceolatus. Next base: position 29,645,369 of record CM049408.1, read on the forward strand.
ACACATAGGGCCTACACATTAATAAAATAAAAAATGAAATAATAAACAACATGTAAAATGAACGTAAGAGCCGCATGAAACGTTTGCAAACATGCACACACATAGGCCCACACAAAAAAAAGTATATAAAAAAAATTATAATCACAAAATTTGATATGAACTGAAGAGCCGCACGAAGCAAGGCAAAGAGCCGCATGCGGCTCGCGAGCCGCAGGTTGGCCACCCCTGCACTATGGCATCACTTACAGTATTTCACTGAGACTCAGGTAACCTTTTACTTAACCACAAATATCGAAGTCCTGAAGGTATAGCTTCTAAAACTGGAACTAAATCAATAGCAGCTGCCATAGTCACTGAAATATGTGTGTTTTTTTAGTGCAGGTGAAATAAGACCTTCAAGCCATAGAGTTCAGTTCGGTTAATTACACACACACACACACACACTGACACACACACACACACACACACACACACACACACACACACACTGACACACACACACACACACACACACACACACACACACACACACACACACACACACACACACACACACACACACACACACACACACTCACACTCACACACACTCACACTCACACACACGCAACGAGGGGCCATCTCATTAGAAAACACATCAACAGTCTTTAGAAGTCGATAACAGTAATTAAAATGCTTACACTGAGTGTTTTTGTTACAGAAGGAAAGTTCTTCAGATTTCAAACAGGTGCTGAGGGAAGCAGGTGACATATTTAAAAATAAATATATATTTCAAAGAACACACAGGTGACTGTGACAAAATTATTGATTTAAGATTTTACATGATGTTGTGGCGGACTCTAAACATATTAAAAGGTGCAGTGTGTAATATGACATCATCATGAAAGTTCTACAAAGTTCTAGAATGCAACGCTCCCTGGGTAACCCCACCCCTTTAGAATAATAACAGAAGCTACAGTGGCCTTCAAGGACAAGAACAATTCTAAATTTTAAACAATGCACTTGATGACATTCCAACTATGGCACTTTCAAGATGGCGGCACAAGGCCTTGGTCCAAAATATGCAGAAATATGGACATATATGAGACCCTTTCTAAGGGAAAAATAAATTATTCAAAAACAATTTTTTCAGCTATTATGCACTAAATTAAATGTGCTTATGGATATTATAATTACTTTCTACAAAATCTGCTTGGAAAAACAAAACCAAAATTCTACACACTGCAGCTTTAAGACGATTCATGAATGAAATGTTTTGCTCCCTTTTACAGAGCATATAGTAACGGAGAAGTAAAGTAGTACTCCCAAATGTACAACAGAACACTTAATACAATGATTACTGCATTTCAAATTACATTTATTAAACTGTTTTCTTTTACAGATAAAATTAAGATATTTTTTGGGCATTTTTTTTATGCTTTATTGATAGTGTAGAGACAGAGGTGAAATGGGGCAGAGAGGGGAGTGACATGCAGAGAACGACCGCGGGCGCCGGGCGGGAATAGAACCCGGGTCTGCTGCTGGGCCTGGCCCGGGGGGGGGGGGGACGCCCTACCAACTGAGCTAAGGGCGCCCCAGGAAACACATTTCTTAAAAGTAAATATAAAAAAATTACCAGAATTCCCAGCATATTACTTTTTTTAATCATGAAAGTATCAATAGAGTATATATTAACCTAGCATTGATTATATTTTCTTAGCTGCAAGCGGAAGAGCAGAAGGCCTATTTTAGCTTCACTTACATTCACCCTCTTCCTTTATTTGCATTGTTAATATCATTCTTAGCAGGAAAAAATTATTCTTTGGCTTTGACCAATAACACTTTGCCCGAACAATGACATGAAATATCAGTGGATCTGAATTTACAGTTTGCCCCTGCAGGGAGCAAAAGCATATATTTATATACAGCTCCGGAAAATATTGAGAGACCAGTCTGTATTTTTCTTAAATCTTCATCTCTACATTACGTAATGTAAATGCTCTTAATGACAAACAATGTATTGGGATTTGGTAGAAATGTTGCCAGTGGTTTATATTATAAAACCAAAATGTTCATTCTATGCAAACATATGCCTATAAATAGAAAAACGAGAGACACTGAACATTTGGAGTGGTCTCTAAATTTTTTCCAGAGCTGTAGACATATATTTTTAAAGACATTTTTTCTGTGTTTTAACCTTTATTTGACAGTAGAAAGCAGATAGCACAGAGTGGAAATGGAGAGGGAGAGAGAGAGAGAGAGAGAGAGAGAGAGAGAGAGAGAGAGAGAGAGAGAGAGTGCAGTAAATAGAGCTTCCCATATTTATATATCGTTACAATAAGTACAGTATATGTTCTGCCTGTTGAGGTAAGTATTTTCTTATTTTTTTAAAGATATTTTTTTTGGCATTTCAAGCTTTATTAGATAGTACAGAGTTGAAATGGGGAGACAGAGAGAGAGAGATGGGGGATGTCGAATTTGAACCCGCGACCACTGCAACAAAGGCCAAAGCCAATATGGTAAGCACTCTATCCACTACACCACCGGAGCGCCCAAAATAAGTTTTTTTTTTTTAAGTAGATTTTTGCCCGTTTAGATTTCACACAGAAGTTATTCACTCAGTGGTGCTGATGAGACAGACGCCACAGTCACATCTGAACAAAGAGAAGGCCTATTTTAGCCTCACTTTCTTTTACCGCGTTCCTTTTGGCATTGGTTGGTTATATCATACTTAGCAGAAAAACATGATTATTTAGCTTTATCCAGTAACATTTCACTCAAGCAATCAATTTCCAATTTGCCCCAACAGTCAATGCAAGCAAAAGCATAGCCTATATATTTATATATTTCGCTTTTTGTATATATATTTATTTTTTTAAGTATATGTTATGCCTGTTAAAGATGCTCCGAGGAACTTTCAGTTTGTGTTAATTCTAGCGCCCCTCTTTGGACAAAAGCGGTAGTGTTTTTACTACGCCAGCTGTTGTTCCTGGGTGAGCGTATACCCATGACAAAGGCATTAAGAAAAACTATATAAAAATAGCATTCTTTGCACTGATGGTCTCGTTTGCTGTTAGGTGTAATTAATGATCATCAGAGGAAAAAATAGACTTTTTCAGAAATATTTGAAACTTCCTCGTAGCGACCTTTAAAAGTCAACATAAGTATTTTTTTAAAGTATGTTTTTGCCAGTTTAGATTTCACACAGAAGTTATACACTCAGTGGTGCTGGTGAGACAGACGCCACAGTCACATCTGAGGGCCACAGGGTAGGTGTAGGATGGGTCCATGGTCGGGAGGCAGTTGGGCAGTTTAACAGTCACCAGACGGGTTTCGTTGTAGGTACAAACCCTCTGGTAGGACTCTATGAAGGGAGGGTCCAGGACTGGCTTCTGGAATAATACCAAAACAGACAAACAAATCATTATAAATGTCCTATTATTAACATTACACCTGATTGTATATGTTGATTTTAATGTTTCACTTGCTTTTAATATATATGTCTATGCTTTTGTTTATTGTGTTGGCTTTATTGCTACACCTGTTTTTAAGTTTATTTCAAAGTGTGTGTGTCTGGAAATAAAAACAGACTAAGATTAAGTTGTTTATTTTATTAATTCTTGTCTGTTTGCATCTGTATATTTCTCCTTTACAACCATCTTTAACGGACATTATCTCAACTTATTATTTTTTTTATTTTTTTCACAATGCATTGCGTCTTTTCAAACAACACAGAAGTTTTTTTTTTAAATTCTTTTTTGCTTCTGTATACTTCAGTGTAAACGGTCCAACGAACCTCGCATACACAATCGATCGTTAAGTATACAGTATGTAGTATATACATGTTGAGTGTGTAGGAGGGAGGACTTTAGTAGGGCTTTCAGTATATAGTATATACATGTTGAGTATGTAGGAGGGAGGACGTTAGTAGGGCTTTAACAACACAGCCTGTATCACAAAACAAAGCCATGGCCTTCTACAAACGGTAATAATAAAGAGTGAATCATGAGCTCCCTAATGCCTACAGTATTGTCACCAAATAGGCTACTACAGATCAAAATAAAATGTCATATTCCACTGCATTTTTTTTGTTATCAGCATCCTGCGATTCATAGAAAAAATGCAATTGTCTCTGTCTTTTATGCTCTTGAGGCATTGTTAGAGAAACCGCTGCTGTCACTTCAATCTCTGCGTTCCCTTCTTGCAGATACTTAACTCGATTTCAGAGCACGCTGCTCCAAAAACCGCCTTCTGTTCTCCTGCATTCCTCTGCCCGCTCATTACTGTGGGACAATATTAGATCCCTGAATCTCTACTCTCATGCCTGCCTGTCTGGCTGTCTATCTATCCATCCATCCATCCATCCATCCATCCATCCATCCATCCATCCATCCCTCCCTCCCTCCCTCCCTCCCTCTCTCTCTCTCACTCTCTCTCTCTCTCTATCCATCCATCCATCCCACTATCTATCTATCTATCTATCCAGACTGTTCCCATATTTGTCCAATTATCTACTGTAGCTAACAGCTGAATTCCTGCCTGCACCCACAGCTGACCTTGCATTGACCTCCCTTCTCCCATCTCTCCATCTCTCCTTCTCCCATCTCTCCATCTCTCCATCTCTCCCCATCTCTCCATCTCTCCATCTCTCCATCTCTCCTTCTCCCATCTCTCTATCTACAGTATTTGTTCATTTCCCTTCCTTTGTGTAAACTTGTCAGTTTCGCTTAAATCACCTCTTGATATAAGGCGAGACACCAAAGGCAAAAAAAATTATTTTCAAGCACTGGTCAATTTTTAGATTTGTCTATTCATTCTACTCGAACATATGCATTTAAATAGTTAAACGAGAGACACTGAACATTTGGACTGGTCTCTTAAAGGTGCAGTGTGTAATATGACATCATCAAGAAAGTTCTACAAAGTTCTAGAATGCAACGCTCCCTGGGTAACCCCAACCCTTTAGAATAACAACAGAAGCTACAGTGGCCTTCAAGGACAAGAACAATTCTACATTTTAAACAATGCACCTGATGACATTCCAACTATGACACTTTCAAGATGGCGGCACTAGGCCTTGGTCCAAAATATGCAGAAATATGGACGTATATGAGACCCTTTCTAAGGGAAAAAAAAATAATTAATTTTTTTTTTCCAGCTATTATGCACTAAATTAAATGTACTCATGGATATTATAATTACTTTCTACAAAATCTGCTAGGAAATAAAACCCCAAATTCTTCACACTGCAGGTTTAATTTTTCCCAGAGCTGTGTATCACATACACACTATTCCCTCCCCTCCTCACTGTATGTACAGTACATTCAAGTAGTTTTGTCACCTCCCATGTCTCACAGCGCCCCCAGTAGGCGTCTGTGGTGATGTGCAGCCCTCCACAGCCCGGCTTTTTGTCCAAACCAAAAGGTGCAACATATACATCGAGGTGTTTATTTTACTGAACTTATCCAAAATTATTCTATTGTCATTTTTCTAAATTATTTTTAGTACCTTAATATAGTATTTTTTTTTAAATTTATATAACAAGATATTTTCATATTTATTCAAACATTTCTGAGAAAAATTCAATGGGATTTACCTGTATTAATAAAGGTTAAAAAACAACTAAACTAAACCTTCTGTCATCAACAATACAGTGAACAGTTATAATAAGGGCCTGTCTATTTTAAATGCTCTGTGGAAGGCTTTCAGCATTACATGAGATATGAAAAATAAAAAATATTAAATTTAAAAAAAAAGTAGCTCTCTCACCTCCCATGTCTCACAGCGCCCCCAGTAGGCGTCTGTGGTGATGTGCAGCCCTCCACAGCCCGGCTTACAGGCCAGGAAGGTAAACTGTTTGTATCTATTTTGCTCCCATAACATTTCTCTTTTCATACTGGTATGAATAAAAGGTCCAACATGTACACCGAGGTGTTTATTTGACTAAACTTATTAAAAAGTTATTGTTTCTGAAAACATGCTTAAAAAAATATTTTTAGTACCTTTACATAGTATATTTCTAAATGTATATAACAAGATATTGCCAAAAAATAAATAAAAAATCTTCCTCCAAAAGAAAAAAATCTTAAAAAAAACAAACAATCCTCCTCTTAATTTGTTTTCTTTCCTGTGGTCCTAAAACTCTTCTGCAGATTTACCTGTATGAATAAAAAAGTAAAAAAAAAAAAAAGTAGCTCTCTCACCTCCCATGTCTCACAGCGCCCCCAGTAGGCGTCTGTGGTGATGTGCAGCCCTCCACAGCCCGGCTTACAGGCCAGGAAGGTAAACTGTTCTTGTCTATTTAGCTTTCATAACATGTCTTCTTTCATACTAGTATAAACCAAAAGGTCCAACATGTACATCAAGGTGTTTATTTGACTAAACTTGTACAACATTATTGTTCTAGAAAACATGCTTAAAAAGAGTTTTTTTTAGTACCTTTACATAGTATATTTTTTAATTCACATAACAAGATATAAAAAATAAATTAAAAAAAAATCTCAAAAAAAAAAAAAATTCTTCCACAAAAAAAAAAAAAAAAAAAAAATCTTCCTCTTAATTTGTTCCCTTCCCTGTGGCCCCAATACTTTTCTGTGGATTGACCTGTATAAATAACAAGGTTAAATTAAAAGGTAGCTCTCTCACCTCCCATGTCTCACAGCGCCCCCAGCAGGCGTCTGTGGTGATGTGCAGCCCTCCACAGCCCGGCTTACGAGCCAGGAAGGTAAACTCTCTCACAGCACAACCTATGAAGCGCCGCAGATTCACCGCAGACGCACGGTGGACTGAGCCCGACTGGAGGGAGAGCCACAGGATATACCAGACCAGGACCAGGCCAGGCACGCTAAGGGGGAACAGCAGAGGTTTTATATGTGTTTTTAACATATTTAGTGCAGTTTTTATCACTGTTTTCACAACACAAACACACAAACAAACACCTGCCTGCACCATCACAACATACAAAAAAGAACAAGCTTAAAAATCATCTAGAAAAAATAAAATAAAACTAAAACAGAACAGAACAGAAATCAAATAAAAAATAAAAAATTTGATTACCAAAAAAAGGCAAATCTATCCCCATTTTATTTGTGTTTTTTATTTTTATTTTAGTTTATTAAGATCATTTTTTGGTGTTTTTTTTGCTTTATTAGACAGTTTGGACATCCAGAGAAGAAACCAGCACATATGACAAGGAGACATTTGTGTTTTCATGATATATTCTAATGTACACATTTATTTTTAACATGCCTGGCTGTCCGCTAAGGCTGAAAAGCAAAAATAAAAGTTTCTTGTTGGTGTTTGGAGGTCCAGAGAAGAAACCAGCACAGAACCACTCCAGGCACGCTAAAGCTGAGAAGCACACAACCGGTATAATTTTTCTCCTTATTTTTAAACTAGGTTTAGCTCATTCTGCCCATGGGTTACAGCTCTTACTTTTGGCTAAACTAGGGTTAGGGTTAGAGAGCTAGGGTTAGGGTTAGCTCATGAGGTGAGTCAAAATGTGGCTACCATAACCCAGGAAGCATGCTAACCACAACCCTAGCTCTGCAACTATTTCTTAATCAGCTAACCCTAACCCTAGTTTAACCAAAAGTGTGACAGCCTTAACCCTTGGTGGACAAAGAGAGTTAACCCGAACCCTGACCATGCAATCACATTTTGATAAAAGGCAACTGTCTGTCTGCACTAGATTTTTAAGTTTTGAGACCATCTAAAATGCTAAAGTTATAAGAAAAACTGCCTTTATTTGATCCGGGGAGATTTTTGTTGAGATAGCTTATATCATGCATAATGTACAAGAGTAATGAAAATGTATCAATATATGTGTGAAATGTGTCATGTGTTTAAGTTTCGAGATCTACATACTAAGCATTTCAATCACTATGAGTTGTGCAGACTGATTCTCTACAGATAACCAACAAAAACTTTCTGAAAAAAATAATCAAGTTAGCAAAACCTTTACTTTTGTAGAATTATTAGCATGTAGAGCTCAAGACTTGAAGTTACAGAACATGTGAATGATAAGATATCTCAACTAAAGATCTTTAGTTATTCAAAATGAAGGCAGTTTACCTTCAAACTTTTACTTTTAGCCTCAAAATCAAAAAAAATCAAGAGTAGACAGTTACTCTGAAAAGTTTTTTTTAAACATTTTACAGTAGGCTATGTTTATTAGCAAGGACTCCATAAAACCAATAATTTTATACTGAACAAATTACCCTTGAAAATTCCAAGTGTAGATTCTGAATTCACTCACCATTTCGACTTATTCCTTTGCAAGTTCATCTCAGTTGCTTCCCGGCAGCCAAATACTCGTTCAACTGTATTGAATTTTAAATGCGCATTAAAATACCAATACAATGGCAAGCTAAAGTTAACACAGCAATTATTCCAACTATAGCAGCACACAGGCTATAAGAACCAGCTCTTAAGATATAGGCAAACCCCAGTACTTATCCGTGTGTGCTACCATCTACTAATGCATCTGACAGTGTAAAACGGGGGCTTTTTTATTAGCTTTTCTCCTGTCAATCATATGCTGTTGAAGTGCTACCCTTAGACTATTTGTGTGTGTGTGTGCCCAACCCCCCGGAGGCCTATATTCTACCTGTCATTACCACCAACTTATCCCCACTACATTAGCTTGATTAGGGAAAGAGGGTGAGCTTTTGTTCATAGCTATCCAAACGGAAGGAGTTGCAAGAGCACACTCACAAACACAGAGCCTACCTGTGTCTGCTCGCACTCATCCATACTGCAATTAACTGGCTCCACACACAGAAGGACACAGACAGACAGAGACAGACACAGAGACAGACAGACAGACACACACACACACACACACACACACACACACACACACACACACACACACACACACACACACACACACACACACACACACACACACACACACACACACACACACACAGGCTGCTGTTCTCACATGTCAAACTTTAATTACTTTAACCATGAGAAGTTTGGGTTATTATGCCATTTTGGAATTGGATTTTTATTTTTTTTAATGTTTTTTTTATTTTACTTAAGAATATTAGAAATTAACTACTTTGGGCAGATTAGCATGATTATACATTAGCATGATTAGACATTGTTGAGATAACTTATTGAGCTTTTGGATACGTATATATTTTCCAAAACAAATAGAGAAAGAAAATGTACAGAGAATAGTTATGGAAAGTTTAGTGGATGTCAGTGCTTTAGAAGTTGTGATTTATGGTTCAGAGTATTGAGGAAAAAAATAATGTTAAGATAATGTCCGTTAAAGATGGTTGTATAGGAGAAATATACAGACGCAAACAGACAAGGTTTAGTCAAATAAACACCTGAAACACATGTTGGACCTTTTGATTTATACTAGTATGAAAGTAGTGTTATGGAAGCAAAATAGATCAAAATCTCAAAATTGACCAGTCCTTTAAAAAAAAAAAAAAAAAAGGTTTTTGCATGCAGTGCAAACCGGTCCTATATATGGGGGCGCTCGTGAGGCAGTGGGTAAGAGCTGCCCCCCCCCCTGCAGCAGACCCAGGTTTGAATCCCACCCGGGTCACTTCTCTGCATGTCTTCCCCTCTCTGCCCCATTTCAACTCTGTCTCTACAAATCTGTCTATAAAAAGCAAAAATGCCCCCAAAAAAACTGTCCTATACAGGCCGAGTCTTATTCCACAGACTGAAATAAAAGAAAACAGTTATTTTGGTCATATGGACACTTTGACTCATTCTTTTCATTATGTTTGTTGTTGTTGTAGCTAGTGACACACAAAGAGAGAAAGTTTTCTAATATCTAATTCTGTGTCTTAGAGGCTTTAGCGCGTAGGATCACTCACTTAAGACTGAACGGATGCACGTCGTAAGGATGCGTCAGCGCTCACAGGAGACAATGACATGACATAGGAGACGTTTCCAAGTGAAAGAATTGATTTGGGTGAGTCAGAGCACGCCATCAAGAAAATTACCACCGTCAGAAAGAGCCCCTGAAGGCATCGTGTGGCGCCAGCAGAAAAATTAAGGAAATTAAAAAAAAAAATCTTTAAAAAGTAAAGTTGTTGTTGTTGGTGAGCTCCGGTTATCGGCTCAGGCCTTCGTTGCAGTGGTCGCGGGTTCAAATCCGACCCGTGGACCTTTACTGCAGGTCATCCCCCCTCTCTCTCTCTCTCTCTCTCTCTCTCTCTCCCTCTATCTGTCTCCCCATTTCAACACTGTACTGTCTAATAAAGCTTGAAAATGTCCTCTCCACTTTAAGAGAGATTCACTCATCTTTCTGGAGGCTGTTATAGAACAATGTGCAGGGTGTGGAGTAACACTAAAGCATGTAATAGGATAACACTGGTGATTACAGTGAGTTTCATTCTAAGCCAGCGCAAAGGGAGTGACGATGGATTTCCACAAAACAAATTTCAGCTCAATTTTTTTGCCATACTCTTTTAATTTGTTTATTTTTAAAGATGATTTTTTGGCATTTTCAAGCTTTATTGGATAGTGCAGAGTTGAAATGGGGAGAGAGAGAGAGAGAGAGGTCCACTGCGACCACTGCAACGAAGGCCTGACCCAATATGGTACGCGTTTCATAGACTACGCCACTCTTTTAATTCTTATGGGGGAATGAGTCTGCCTTAAACCATCCATACTATTTATGAAAATTTCAGATCATCAGCAGATGAAGTTTGCTCAGGGACTGTCATTCAAGCTCTTTCAGGTCTTACCTTGTTTACCTAAAAACATTAAATGGCCTTGATATGATAATAATGAACATGATGAAGGATTAAGATTACATTGATGGCCATGTGATATGCTTTGATACGGTCTAAAAGCCTCAGAACTTGCAGATAAGTTTGATTGTTTTTTTAAAAAGTCAGTTAAACTTTAAATCAACGTGGACAATTACTGTTAAAATGACCGAGAATATAAGAAAGTTTGAACATGAAAAATGAGTGAGAATATATCTGTAAAAGTTCTACAATTAGGAATGATCTTGAGAGGAAGTCTGTAGGGGTGACCTGCAGGCTGATAGCCAACCATCGGGACCAATGTAGTGTCCAGTATTTCCAAGTTCTACTTCAAACCTGGGAAAATGAATGAAAAAACCCACTGCTACTGAGGGGTCCTCAGGCAAAGAACATCACCTCCGAACTGCCCCGGTTGAGCTGCTAAGAGACCATCAGTAGAATATGTTAATAAAACATTATGTTAAGAAACTAAAGATCTTGAAACTCCTCATTTAAACAGAGAAATCCAGTTAGTTTTGCCTTCAGACTTCACCCACCTCCCAGTCAGTAACATGATGTTGTACTGACCTCTAGTGCTCATGTGTGGTATTGACACTTACCGAGACCGACTAGGCTGTGATAATGTGAGACGTAAACAGTGTTATAATACGTTGTAGTAGTTCAGCTTTGGTGTCTTTTTGACTTAATAATAATGTTATGGCATATGTCATTACTGTGCTCCTAAACTGATTATTATTTTTTTTTTTTTGCTAGAACATTTGATCTTGTTTCAAAAAATAAACTCATATAGATGGCTAATTGTGGCCAAATAAGCATGTGCAAAATAGCAAAGCTGATTTTCTCAACTGCCGACCCCAGCCTGTGTGTGACTTTCCTCCTTAGCAGTCTGGGTTCACCGTGTGTGTGTGTGTGTGTGTGTGTGTGTGTGTGTGTTCACCATTGGAAGCACATGTGATAATCAGTGTAACAGTTGCTTCCAGTCTGCTTTAACCTGCTCTGTGGTTCCGCTCCAGCACAGGTAGGTAACAACATAAAAACATGGCTGCCTGTCAGTATGAAACACACAAAGTTGTTTTGTGGTTGGGTTACGAAAACAAAGTCACACGAAAAATTAACAATAACATTATCTACGGGGTTATGTGTTCCTCGGTTCAATCCTCTGTTAACACACATAATGTCCACTTTTAAAAAAAGGTTTAGTGTTATCAGGGACTCAATTTCACGATGCCTCTAAGTTCTCAACCATGCCATGTTCCTTGAGCGTGCATATTTCCAACACATCAACGTTGAAGTACAAGTTGTTGTGTCTCAGTTGCTAGTAAACTCAAATCTTGACGACAGGAAGAGTGACTGGACTTATTTAACATGGTAAGCAGCAGGGCCGAGTTTCACCAGGCAGAGATGGAGGAAGTTAGTATGGAGCTCACAGCCCCCCATACGGCCTATTTTTGATATATGGTGCCTATTTAAAATATAGATCAGAGGAATGTAGGACCCTCTCATTACCTGCTATATGGGGAAGACCCTCTACGAGTCAGTGGGGATTAAAAGGATATATATAATTTGATATTTTTGACCACCTATGTATGGCCTAGGCTAACCCAGGACTTTCCAATCACCTTTCTTGTCACTTTGACAACGTATTATATCCTATATCATTGCAGATTTTTTTAAATATATTGCCATAATTATTTTACTTTCTGATGGAAAAAAAATTGTCGACTTTCCCGTTTAGAAAGTTTTCAAAGTGTGCATCCTTCCAACTGCCGTACACTTAGCGTTTTTACTTGAAGCTATAGTGCGTAACTTCTGTCAGCCCCCCCGTGAGGAATTCTGAGTAATTACAACAACACTGTCGGTGCATCTACATGAGGTAAAGCCTTCAGTGATGGCACATGGATTTTATACCTTCTGCTGTACGTCCAGGTTTTTTTCTTAGCAGTAGAATCAACAACTGAAACATTTCTTGGGCTCTTCTTGGGGATTTTTCTGAGCTCCTGCACCAGTGTCAGGGGAGGGGGAAGGGGGGGCCAACCAGTTTGTAAATGCTGCCATACAGAGAAATACAGAGAGAGTTTTGTGGAGCTGACAGGCTTAATCAACTACTTTGTGTCAACTTGTTTGACAACGGCTTGAATGTAACCACCTGTCATTTATCTGAAAAAGTTACGCACTATAGCTTTAATATGCTCCCTTCTGTATCAAACTTTATGAATGAACCAGTCTGACTCGGGTTGCCAGGTTTGAAGTTATTGAGCTGACATTAAACTTCAGGTTAAATTACTTGCACGTGTTGCTGCCATAGACCTTTAACCCAGGTGAGTTCAAACTCTCATAGAGAAGGCTCCTGACAGCTTTCTAAATTTAGTTTTGTGTGTGTGTGTGTGTGTGTGTGTGTGTGTGTGTGTGTGTGTGTGTGTGTGTGTGTGGTTCTTTTACAGGCATATTTGTGAGGACCAGTTTTAGCTTTCAACTATCAGAGGGAGGGCATTTTTGGAAAGTGAGGACATTTTGGGAGGTCCTCCCTTCTTCAAAGGCTTATTTGAGGGTTAACACTAGATTTTAAGGTTCAGGTATGAATTAGGTTTATGTTAGTGTTAGTGTGAGGGTTGGGGTTAGGCATTTAGTTTGGATGGTTAGGGTAAGGGGCTAGGGAATGTATTACGTCAATGAGTGTCCTCCAAAATATAGAAGTACAAGAATGTCAGTGTGTGTGTGTGTGTGTGTGTGTGTGTGTGTGTGTGAATGTATGTACACCATCTGTGTGTTACTGTGTGTGTGTGTGTGTGTGTGTGTGTGTGTGTGTGTGTGTGTGTGTATCTGCGTGCATTCTGTGTGTGTGTGTGTGTGTGTGTGTGTGTGTGTGTGTGTGAATGTATGTACACCATCTGTGTGTTACTGTGTGTGTGTGGTGTGAGTGTGTGTATCTGCGTGCATTCTGTGTGTGTGTGTGTGTGTGTGTGTGTGTCTGCATGCCCCTCTGTGTGTGTTTGTGCGCCCCTGTGTGTGTGTGTGTCTGCGTGCATTCTGTGTGTGTGTGTGTGTGTGCCTGCGCCCCTGTGTGTGTTTGTGCGCCCCTGTGTGTGTGTGTGTGTGTGTGTGTGTGTGTGTCTGCGTGCATTCTGTGTGTGTGTGTGTGTCTGCGTGCATTCTGTGCATCTGTGTGTGTGTGTGTCCCGGCCCCCGATATGGCAGTGTGTTCTCGGGTGTCAGTCCTGGAGCAGTGTGCAGCAGCAGACCTGTCAGACCGCGCTTGGTGTTTCGTTCCCTCTGTGTCTCTCCACAGAAACACAGTCTGTCCTTACCCACTGGACACACTACTGGCTTCTCCCTAACCTGCAACGTTACCCACAAGAATCACACTATTCTGCTGCACGTAAGTACAAGAAACTACTTTTACTGGAACCTTTAAGTATGGCCGAAAAAGTAGGCCAATATTTACATGCATTGGTGGTGGATTTTACACAGGGCAAATTAAACTGTGTGTGTGTGTGTGTGTGTGTGTGTGTGTGTGTGTGTGTGTGTGTGTGTGTGTGTGTGTGTGTGTGTGTGTGTGTGTGTGTGTGTGTGTGTGTGTGTGTGGTGATCCTATTTGTCAGTATAGGCTAGTAATGTTATTGCACTAAAGGTGTAGTCAGTGATTCTGGACAAAGCTTGCTGTGGAAATCACTTTTGGTCAAAATCAGTGAATACCTCATGATCCGCTACCTGTCTGTACTGTGTGTGTGTGTGTGTGTGTGCCATTACAAAAAGGATCCAGTGTTGACACATAGCCTAGGCTCTGTAAACGATCATGTTGCTAGCTACGGTGGGCTCCCTTTGGTATACAAACCAGTCTACAAAGCCTAAGCTGTGTATTAACATTGTTTTTCAGCGAACAGCACGAACAGTATGGACAGGTAGCGGATCATGAGGAGATATTCACTGATCTTGACTAAAAGGGATTTTGACAACAAGTGTTCTCCAGAATTGCTGACTACACCTTTAATTCATTGCCTGTGTATTTCCTCCTGTGTGTGTGTGTGTGTGTGTGTGTGTGTGTGTGTGTGTGTGTGTGCTGCAGTGCAAGCGGCTTGTTTTGTATCTGCGTTATTAAAAAGTCCTCTAGTCTTGGTGAAGGACCTTTTGCTTGGTTCAGTTGAGCGGGTCTGAAAGCAGCCACACACACACACACACACACACACACACACACAACCACAACACACACACACACACACACACACACACACACACACACACACACACACACACACACACACACACACACACACACACACACACACACACACACACACACACACACACACACACGTGTTCCCTGCTGCTATTTTAAGGCCCTGACAGCTTCATAACAGCGACACTAGCCTATCTCACATTCCTGCTGGCAAACCGGAGTGCACTTTGTAGCACTTGATATAGCATAGCATATAGCATATAGTTCTGTACAAATGGGTTGGACATGAAACAACTATACACTGTAGGCCTACCTAGCTATAAGCAAAAAAAACCATGTTATTGTCATTCAGATTTTGCATAATGTTTACATATGATTATTTTACTAGTGTAATTTAAAGGTGCAGTGACATCATCAAGAAAGTTCTACAAAGTTCTAGAATGCAACGCTCCCTGGGTAACCCCAACCCTTTAGAATAATAACAGAAGCTACAGTGGTCTTCAAGGACAAGAACAATTCTACATTTTAAACAATGCACCTGATGACATTCCAACTATGACACTTTCAAGATGGCGGCACTAGGCCTTGGTCCAAAATGTGCAGAAATATGGACATATATGAGACCCTTTCTAAGGGAAAAAATAATAATTCAAAACATTTTTTTCAGCTATTATGCACTAAATTAAATGTACTTATGGATATTATAATTACTTTCTACAAAATCTGCTAGGAAATAAAACCCACAATTCTACACACTGCAGCTTTAAAAGCCTACATGTGCCATTTTCACATGCCATATTTGCTTGGCTTTACAATGCATTCCCTTACTATTCCTCAAACCATAACAACAACAATGTGTAAGTCTGTTGCTATGACTTCTTTGTCTTGAAGGTACATTGAAGATCACATATTGTCATGTGATGTTGCCCTGTCATGCATGTCTCTACAGAGTTCAGTTATTTAAAGCTGCTTTCTCGTATTTGCGAGGGGATTTTTTGAATTGTATTTTATAGTTTGAACACATTATTGTAATTCGTAGGGCTTGTTAAACATACGGCGCTGCTTGAAAGTATGTGAACCCCTTGAGCATTTTGGAATTTTATCCAGTTTAACCATTATTAATTCATTTTTACAGATAAAACAAATGATTTGTATGTGCGAAAGTTGGCAAATCACTTGTTTCATCTGTTTTAACAATTGATTTCCAGAAAAGAAAAATGTTGAATTGATAAACAAACATCTGCTATTTCATATAAAAATACTGGTGTTGATAAAAATGTATTAGCCTAATAGTGGTTCAAATAAATAAAATTACATACTTTCAAGCAGCACTGTATATTACTTCAACTCGTTGATTTTTTTTTCTCTACCGAGTTAATTGTAACCATGCATGAAGGGGTTAATATTGACTGAATACTTCTCTCTCTTCTTTTAATTTTGTGGAACTAAATGACCATATACAGTAAATGTGTGTGAACTGGTCTGTGCTTTAACTTATGGTAGGATGAGGTTAGCCAGTTTACTGACCACTGCATCTTGAGCGCAGAATGCTTTTTCATCTGCACCTCATTAAATCATTTAATAATATGATATTAATCTGAGCTAATAGCTGTGGCATTTCTCTAGCCTCTGTGTCACTATGCTACGAGTCCCCTTGTGACTTCTATAGGTTTATTGCTTCAGAGACATTGTGCTTCTCAAGTGAGTTCAAATTGTCGCTTCTGTGTCTTCATAGAAATGTTTTTCAGGCCTCGCTGAAATCTTTAGATACAATAGAACTCATTGTACAATGACAGTTTGTCTAATTCTACTGCTATTTTCCAAACAATGTCTTCTCCGTCACAGTCACTTCAATGTTGCCAATGCAATTGAAGTATATTCACATACATTTAATTTGTGCTAGCTAGCAACATGCCGGTTTACAGAGCCTAGGCTGTGTCACTGGATTTTTTTATCAGCTCACACACAGTATGTACAGCAGGTAACAGATCATGAGGAGATATTCACTGATTTTGACAAAAAGTGATATTAACAGTAAGCGTTCTCCAGAATCACTGACTCCACCTTTAATGGTTACAGTACTGGTGTAAATATTGCTTTCTGGTGGATAAATGAGTTTAGCCACAGGCTCTGTCTCTATAAGATGTTAGTGTGTTGTCAGTTGGAACTGCCTTCGTGTATTTTCAGCTCCATGATGAAACAGAGGAATCTAGAGATTGTATTTTGGCTTTAAA
>CM049408.1:29667500-29685000 GCA_026929865.2 Hyperoplus lanceolatus
GACCAAGGAAATTGAGATCTGGACTGAGGACTGTAGGGAGGAGATGAAATGCGAGCTGGAGACTACCGACTGGCTCTTTCTTAACTCATGTGACACCCCTCATGAACTAATTGACACTTTCACGTCTTATCTGTTGTTTAATGAAAGTAAAATCACTCGAACTAAAACTGTTAGAATATTTCCTAATAACAATGTATGGATGTCTAGTGATCTTAAGGAATGCATTCGTGAGAAAAAACACACTTTTAGTAATGGTAATACTGAATTACTTAAGGAAAAAAAATGTGAACTAAGATCTAAACTGAGTAAAGCTAAAATAGAATATAAGGATAAAGTTGAATGTCATTATTTCTCAGGAAATGCCAAGAAAGCATGGGAAGGTTTAAATGTGATGATGGGCAGGGAGACTAAGAAAAAGTGTACCCCCTTGTCACACCCCTCTCCATCTTTTGCAAATGATTTAAATGTCTTCTTCAGTCGTTTTGACAAGAATGATTTCAGTGCTGAACGTGATAGTGTGTGTAGATCCATTCCTGGATATGTCCCTATTACACTGAATGAACATGAGATTGTAGCCAGCCTGTCTAGTGTTAAGCCCAACTCGGCCCCGGGGCCGGATGGCCTGAGAGGGAGAGTTTTAAAAGAAAATGTTTATGAACTTAAAGGTATTGTGCTGGAGTTATTTCAGTGCTTGCTTAATTCTTTAACAATGCCCAAATTATGGAAAATGTCTCATATTGTGCCTATCCCTAAAAAACCTGGAACTACTGAATTAAAAGATTACAGGCCCATTGCACTTACTTCTATCTTAGGAAAATGTTTTGAGAGAGTTATAAGCAGACAAATCACAGTATCGGTTTCTAACAGCTTAGATCATCTTCAGTTTGCTTACAAAAGCCATAGGGGAACCGATGACGCAACCATCAGTATGTTCCACACTCTCTCAAAGCACCTTCAAGCCCCCTCCCACTTTGCTAGGGCCTTGTTTATCGTTTTACCTCCGCCTTTAACAGCATGCAGATTCACATCTTATTGCAAAGACTTATCGAGATAGGAGTAAACGGTGGTATTATCCACCTTGTTAGGGACTTCCTCTCTGACCGTCCTCAACAGGTTCTGGTTAATAATACTGGTCCGACATCACTGTACTTAATACTGGCGCCCCGCAGGGACCATTTATCCCCACTACTTTTTTCCATATATACAAACGAATTCCAATTAGATCTGGAAAACTTTCGTTTGTTTAAATATGCTGACGATATGGCCTGGTTGCCTTATTAAAGAAGGGGGACACAGTCGGAGAGGGAGCATATAGCGCATATGTGGATCTCTTCAGAAGTGGTGTGATGCAAGTTCCTTAGAGATGAATGTCACAAAAACACAGGAACTTTTTTTCATGAAAAGGACCATGTGCAGCCCCTTACAGTTAGGGGACAAGTTGTAGAGGTAGTAGACAGTTTCAAATATTTAGGTACATTTATTGATTGCAATCTAAATTTTAGTGAAAACACAGACTATATTTTTAAAACCTGTAACCAACGTCTCCATCTACTGCGCAAACTCAACTCATTCAGAGTGAGCAAGCACATTATGGAAACAGTTTATAAGAACCTTATTGAGGGCATTTTAACCTTTAATATGGCAATGTGGTATGGTAACCTAAACGAAAAGGAAGAAGCAAGCTACAGAGAATAATAAACCTTGCCTCAAAAATCATAGGGACAAAACAGAAACAATTAAGTTGTATGTACGAGGAAGTGCTGAGGAAAAAAGCTGTTAAAATAGCAAACGATCGTCCCATCCACTCCATAGGGAGTTTGAACTTCTTCCCTCGGGTAGACGTTACAGAGTGCCAAGGGCAAATCCTAACATTTTAAAAATTCTTCACTCCTAAAGCGATTGGGGTACTGAACACCATGTCCCGCTGATGTGTATACTGCCACTGCTGCCCTGAACACCATGTCCCGCTGATGTGTATACTGCCCTGCTGCCTGCTTCTTGCCCTGAAGATGTCTGTGTGTAAATGTTGTTGTTGTTGTTTTTTGTTGTTGTTGTTGTTGGTTGTCCTGCTTGTGTTTTTTATGAGACCAAAGACAAATCTCCACACCGTGGACAATAAAGAATTAACTAACTAACTAACTAACTAAAAAGAAGCCTGGAAAACTTTGACCTGATATTCACCAAAAAGTGCTTTATTATTACTGAGCATTGCTTGCCTTTACTCATGTAGCAGTACAATGCTATTAAGTGTCATCATGCAATCTTATCAGACGTATACACAGGGCCTTCTACATTCTTTTTTTATTAGTTACAGACAATGAAAAATGCCAATCAAGAAAATATATTTGTTATGACAGTTTTCCACTTGTTCCTGTCCATATAAGTCATTAGTCTTTTAACATTACTTTGTCATAATAACTCTCTCTCTCTCTCTCTCTCTGTCACTCTCTCCTACTCCCCCCTCTGTCATTCTCTCTCTCCCTCCCTCCCTCCCTTTCTCTCACTCTCTCTCTCCCTCTCTCTTTCTCTCCCTCTCTCTCCCTCCCTCCCTTTCTCTCTCTCTCTCTCCTTCTCTCTCTCTGACTTCACCTCCCCCCTTTGCAGCTGACATGAAGCCTTGGGATAGCTCACATGCCTTGCTACAGTGGCACACACACACACACACACACACAGACACACACACACACACACACACACACACACACACACACACACACACACACACACACACACACACACACACACACACACACACACACACACACACACACACTGCCCCCAATTCTATACTAGGTGTTTTTAAAAATTGCATGTGTTAATTGCTGCAGCGTTCTTATGTAGAGGCTTGACAGCAGTATTATGGGACTAACCTTGGACTTACCCTGTGTACTTTGCCGGATGCATTTACTAATTCACTAACTAATCAGATAATCTGAAAAATGTGTGTGAATGGTAACGTGGGAATGGGAACAGGTCTCCCTTGCAAAAGAGTCTCTGGTCTCATGGGATTCACCTGTATAAATAAAGGTTTTAAAAAAAAAATATATATATTAACATTCAGCACTTAGCAAGTATTTCTGCTGGTAATCTGATTTATTAAACTATTTAGGGCCGTCATTCGAAAACTACTCGAACCTTTCTTAGAAACAAACCTCTCTTAGAAATATAGGTGTGTTTGTCAAGATGACGTGAGCTGATGAGGGGACAGTGTTACATAATATTAGACCACTACACATTGAATCATCTGTAGGATATCTGTAGAAATGGTTTGGAGAACAGATACTAAATTGGTACCAGTTCCCGACTGCTCAGTACCCAAAGCGATATGCTCCTTGACAAATGATGCTGCTATTAATATTTATGCAACGTAACAGCATGTTCAAATTCTTAACTGTCCGCAATAATGACAAAGCTGCCGAATTTGAGCTGCAATTACGTTTGGCGGTGTGTACTGTGTTAACATTTGTGGCTGACGGGGACACATGTATTGTTCATACGTGTGGGCTAACCTTCCTATTTAATGAAATTCAGTCACACCAGCAGCCTGATGAAACATTATCCAAATACAACATTATAAATCCAAAGCTTTAGCCAAACGTTTGTTTAGTCAGTGTGTAGAGTCGGACGTACAGAAGGAGAGCACGCACACCTCGGCTCTCTATATTTATCATAATCGCTGACTACACCTTTAAACTCACATAGAGTGATCTTCAGCAGTGCTCGCTTTGTATTTATTGACTTGTTTTTTTTCTTTTTTTAAATATGTTTTTTTGGGCATTTTTATGCTTTATTGATAGTGTAGAGACAGAGTTGAAATGGGGCAGAGAGGGGAGTGACATGCAGAGAACGACCGCGGGCTAGAATCGAACCCGGGTCCGCTGCTGGCCGAGGCCCATGGAGGGGACGCCTTACCAACTGAGCTAAGGGCGCCCCTTATTTATTGACTTGTTAAAACACATTGTGATGATGTCTGAGTTCGACCCACGTTAGCTTGACGGGATTATTTGTGGCTTTGACCTTTAAATGACTTCATATATGTCAGCCCCTTTGCAAAGAGGAATGTACATACATACGTTATACACGTTGTGCACTTGTTCTAGGCTACAGTACACGAGGGAGTAAATAGTGGATGGTGTTTGCCACATAAACAGCACAAGAATTTGATTAAAACTACAGTGCGTAACTTCTGTTGCCCCCTTGGGGAATTCTGAGTGATTACAACAACACTGTCAGTGCATCTACATGAGGTAAAGCCTTCAGTGATGGCACATGGATTTTATACCTTCTGCTGTATACGTCCAGGTTTTTCTTTTAGCAGTAGAATCAACAACTGAAACATTTCTTGGGCTCTTCTTGGGATTTTTCTGAGCTCCTGCGCCAGTGTCGGGGGGGGGGGACACCAGTTTGTAAACGCTGCCATACTGAGAGATACAGAGAGAGTTTTGTGGAGCTGATAATAGGCTTAGTCAACTTTGTCAACTCATTTGGCGATGGCTTGAATGTAAACAACATTCATTTATATGAAAAAGCTACGCACTATAGCTTTAAACATAACACTTGACGCCTCAACCCTCTGGCAGTACACACAGGTTTACTATGGTCTGACCTGCTTTGACATTTGCTGTGGCATATTGGTTAAGGTCTAAGGCTCCTTCACACCTTTTTTATTATACCCTCAAACTCACCTGTCCCTTATCCTTAACTGTCAATCAACTAGGCTGGGTTCGAAAAGCCCTACTAATGTCCTACTCATACTAAAAGCCCTAATAACGCCCTACTCATACTAAAAGCCCTACTAACGTCCTACTCATACTAAAAGCCCTAATAACGCCCTACTAACTCCCTACTCATACTAAAAGGCATACTAACATCCTACTCTCATACTAAAACCTCTACTAACGTCCTACTCATACTAAAACCTCTACTAACGTCCTACTCATACTAAAAGCTCTACTAACGTCCTACTAACATCCTACTCTCATACTAAAAGCCCTACTAACGTCCTACTCATACTAAAAGCCCTACTAACGTCCTACTCATACTAAAAGCCCTACTAATGTCCCACTCATACAAATTTTGACACCAATTTGAGTATGTTGTGGTTGTGTATGCGAGTTTGTATAAGCGAGAAATGCCCGGATGAGTACTTACTTCCGGGAAGATTTTGTGTATGGATCGATAGGTCACTTTTCCTACTCAACCGCCCCACAATGCATTGCGTCTTTTCAATTTTTTTTTAAATTCTTTATTGCTTCTGTATACTTCAGTGTAAACGGTCCGACAAACCTCGCATACACAATCGATGGGTAAGTAGACAGTATGTAGTATACACTGTACATGTAGGAGGGAGGACGTTAGTAGGGCTTTTACAACACAGCCCTAGTATTCAAAACCTCAGACGTTCTCATGGGCGTTTAGTGTGTATCTGAGTGATTTGTGTAGGCAGTAGAATCTTACAAAGACTTCTAAATGTCATGCATTCTTCACTGTTAACTTATTCATACCCCAGGGTGGGAAGAGACAAGACAAGACACAGCCAAACACACAGGTTCAAACCAGCGCTCTGTTTGAACTGACAGGACAGTGTCAGTTTCATTCATAAAACATGATTGACTGAAAGGTCGCCTATTATGCAAATTTACACGTTGTCATGTTTTTTTCAACATTAAAGGTGGACTCAGTGATTCTGTAGATCGCTTGTTTTAAAATGAACTTTTTGTCAAAATCAGGGAATATTTCCACACAGTCCAGTCTTGATACAAAGCCTAGCCTCTGTAAACGGGCATGTTGCTAGCTGTGTTGGCCTCCCTTTGTTAACATGCCCAATTACAGAGCCTAGGCTGAGTATGAGTATGTTTATTAGCTCACACACAGCACAGACAGGTAGCAGATCACAAGGAGATATTCTCTGATTTTGTCAAAAAGTGATTTTGACAACAAGCGTTCTCCAGAATCACTGACTCCACCTTTGATAAGGGTCTCTGATGTGACTCCCAAAGTATGAGAAAAAACAACCAACTCTTTTTCTCCATCTCCAGCTTTCTGAAAACCCCAGTCAGATTTTCCTCCCCTCATGACGTCATAAGGCCATGCCCCCAGTTACCAACCAGACTTATCACTAGCTTCACGTCATAAGCCACATCCCCATAGCATACATTTAGGCAAGATTCAAATTCAGCTTAAGGAAACAGAACCCAAGACCTGCAGAAAAAGTGTTTTGAAAACTTCACTAACATTAATTTTGCTTTTGCTTTCTTATTTACTTCCATCTATGATACGCAACAGCCCCAGATTCCGGAATAATCGGCAGTCAGCTCATAGGACCAGAACCCAAACCTTTTTCGCCTTTCAGAAAACTGTTCTGAAGCTGCCCTTACATTAATGTTTTTTTTTCTTCTCTTTCCAGAGCGGTGCCATGCTGCGCGGAGGCAGTGTCTGATCGGTGTGTGATCCAGTGTGTGATCCAGTGTGTGATCCAGTGATTAGGGGATGTCTTCAGACGTGTTCTCCAGAGATGAGGGGGTGGAGAGGGGGCCCATACCTCTGGACATAGACAATGTCCACATGCTGCTCCAGGGTACGTCACACTAAACTTAACCCTGTAAAGCGTCTTTGAGTGCCTTGAAAAGCGCTATATAAATCCAATCCATTATTATTATTATTATTATTATTATTATTATTATTATTATTATTATTATTATTATTATTATCATTATTATTATTATTATTATTATTATTATTATTATTATTATTATTATTGTTGTTGTTGTTATTATTATTATTATTATTATTATTATTATTATTATTATTATTATTATTATTATTATTATTATTATTATTATTATTATTATTATTATTATTATTGTTGTTGTTGTTGTTGTTGTTGTTGTTGTTGTTGTTATCATTATTATTATTATTATTATTATTGTTATTATCATCATCATCATCATCATCATCATCATCATCATCATCATCATCATCATCATTATTATTATTATTATTATTATTATTATTATTATTATTATTATTATTATTATTATTATTATTATTATTATTATTATTATTATTATTATTATTATTATTATTATAACATACATATACACACCTGTACACACACCTTGTTTAGGCTAGCATTTAGATGTACTTACAGATTACAGAGCAGTGTTTTCTGTGCACAAAGTCATGGTGGTTCTTTATTTCAGTTAAGGTGAGGTTAAACTTTGTCCCTGTGAGGGAAATTTGGCTTGATCACAGTGGCCGATTGCTTCTTAAAAACACACTTCACAGAGTACAACTAAGAACAAAATAAACATTGTGGTGCTATGAATAGTCTGTATGTTGCAGTGCATTGTGCTCTATTGCTTATCAATGTAACATGTAGGGATAGTGTAAGTGCAAGTGTAACGGTCATATGTTCATCAGCTTTATGGAGGCTTGGATAAGATAGCTTTACAGTAAGCGATTTGAATTTTTTGTGTTATTTTTACAGGTATTTGAAAGGACAGAACATGCATTCTTTATTCATGAGCTTTGAATACTTAAAGGCCTACTTCACCGGCTGGAATATGAAGGTGTATTGAACTCTGAGATCCTATTTAGTATAAATTTGCAAAAAAAATTGAAATCAGATCATCTTAGCCTGAGAAAAGGCAGAAAGAGTGTTTTATGGTCTCACTGTCTAACCCTACAGTTTCCTTACTGTGACATCACAGTAAGACAAATGTAGGGTTAGGATTAACAGGACAGCTGGGCCAAGGGAAGACTGAGGGAAGACTGAGGGAAGAAAAACCTCATTCATTATACTATAATAGTGATTTTATAATGATAGAACGCTGGTTCCGTATGGGTGAAGTATTCCTTTAAGTTTATGCTTTTTTAGCAACCTGTGCTCCTTTTATAGACTGGTGATTTACTTCAACAAGCATGTAAGCTCAACTGAGTGAAGCCTGAGGTCATACAACCGTAAAAACTGTAAAAAAAAACACAGTTGCGTGTGTGTGTGTGTGTGTGTGTGTGTGTGTGTGTGTGTGTGTGTGTGTGTGTGTGTGTGTGTTTTATCTTGGTTACTCTGGCAACATAATTAGAATGAAGCCCCTCAGTTCTTTCACTTTTGTCACTTTTCGATGAGGTCTTTCTTAGTGAAACTGATCCCCTGTTCTTACAAAGACCATAGTTTTACTGCCGGAGGGAGAGAGGTAGAGAGGTAGAGAGAGAGAGGGGGGGAGAGGGGGGGGAAGGAGAGAGGGGGGAGAAGGAGAGAGAGAGAGGGAGAGGAGAGAAAGACAGAGAGGTAGAGAGAGAGAGAGGGAGAGGGGGAGAGAGAGAGGGATGCAGAGGGAGGGAGAGAGAGAGAGGGAGAGGAGAGAAAGACAGAGAGGCAGAGAGAGAGAGAGAGAGAGGGGGGAGAGAGAGAGGGATGCAGAGGGAGGGAGAGAGAGAGAGAGGCAGAGAGAGAGAGAGAGGGGGGGAGAGAGAGAGGGATGCAGAGGGAGGGAGGGAGAGAGAGAGAGAGAGAGGCAGAGAGAGAGAGGGAGATAAGTCAGACTGCTCCGCTCATTAAGTCTCTGTCTCCCAGGGCGTCTGGCTTGTCATTGCAATGTTTTCTCATTTCCTGCTCGACATATGGAATCAGTTCTCAGTGTTGCAGGCTGGTTTACAGTCAGGGTTTCACTTCATCTGTCAGGCCCTGCTGTTTGATTTCAATTTTTTAGAAACTTTCAATTTCAAAATGAGAAATCACCTAATATGGTTTGATCTATTATTTAATCAAATGATGAGCGCTTAAAACTTACATGTAGGGGAGGGGGGGGGGGCTTGTTGCACAATGTCTTCCCCTCTTTGCCCCACTTCAACTCTGTCTCTCCAAAACCTATCTAATAATTTTTTTTTTTTTAATTACATGTTGATTAATTGACTTTTAACTTGTGATAAACACGTCTGATAACTGATGAGTTGTTTAAGGCATTTATCAGACTTTCAAACCTTCAAAAGTCTCACCTTTTTAATATATCATTCTTCCTCCCAAAAAGCATTCTCTGCCAAAATGTCCTTATAGATCAACCTACGTTCTCTTTCTTCTTAGATTTTGGAGCCATTCTTTCACGTTTGCCCACTGCACTGTTACTATTTAAAGCATATTTTTTATTGAACTTTGTAAATGCTTCTCCAGCCGTGTCATGTCCATCTGGTGCGATGTGCAGAATAGGTGATGTAATCCTTACCGGCCCGCCTGGTTAATAAGAGTGAGAAAGTCTTTTTCTTTGGTTTGAAGTGGTAATGATGAAAGAATGTAAGTTAGAATACATCATTGTGTGTGTGTGTGTGTGTGTGTGTGTGTGTGTGTGTGTGTGTGTGTGTGTGTGTGTGAGAGAGAGAGTGTGTGTGTGAGAGTGAGTGTGTGTGAGTGAGTGAGTGAGTGAGAGAGTGAGAGAGTGAGTGAGTGACTGACTGACTGACTGACTGACTGACTGACTGACTGACTGACTGACTGAGTGTGTGTGTGTGTGTGTGTGTGTGTGTGAGTGAGTGAGTGAGTGAGTGTGTTCGTGTGTGTGTTCGAGTGTGTGCGTGTGTGCGTGCGTGCGAGCGAGTGAGTGAGTGTACGAGTGTGTGTGTGTGTGTGTGTGTGTGTGTGTGTGTGTGTGTGTGTATTCAATTTGTGCAAGATCAGAATTGTATTACGCGATGCTTTAAAGCTATTAACTGTGCCAAAACCATTACAAAGTAGTTTCCGACAAAGAGCTTGATATGAGGATGATATATTGTGGAAGGCTAAATAGAGGCTCTTGTAAGGACCAGACTTGTGATATTTCTTCGTAGACTTTGCATCTGCTTTCTCTGCACTGCCATTACCTTTTTATTAGTGTTTTTATCAGTAAAACTCAGTCCGTTAATAATTTATTATCAAGGCTACAAAGAGCTTCATGGGCCATAACAAACAAGATTTAAAGGAATACTTCACCCATACGGAACCAGCGTTCTATCATTATGAAATCGCTTTTATAATATAATGAATGAAGTTTTTCTTTCCTCAGTCTTCCCTTGGCCCAGCTGACCTGTTAATCCTAACCCTACATTTTACCATGTGTGATGTCACACATGGGAAAATGTAGGGTTAGACAGTGAGACCATAAAACACGCTTTCTGACTTTTCTCAGGCTAGGATAAACCGATTTCTAAAATGTTTGCACATTTATACTACCGGTGAAGTAGGCCTTTAATGGAATAAACGTAAAACTTCAAGAAAGCATACACACTATATTAAAATAGATACTGTAGATGAAAAGAAATCACTACATTAATGTTACTTTTTCAAGACATACAGCTGCAGAAGAACATTTGGAAATGTGAGAACATTTTTCTAATGTGAATATCACAAGCACAAATGAAATCCGAAGTACGATTTTGTGAATATGAAAAAGGTGCACAGAGTCACAGAATATCCTCAGGCAGTTTTCTTAAATTTTAAGGGCCCTTATAGCAAAACGTTGAGGCCCTAATACATTACTCTCTTTGGGTTGATAAACTGTAGTGCTGTCTGTCCTCTTTATTTAAATATTTCTGCTTGTGAAAGATTCAGCACCCAGTTACATTAGATTTTTTTTTTTACATGAAATATACATGTTCATTGCATGTGAATAATAAAGATAATATTTTTTTTTTAATCGTGAGTTGAGCGCATTTTATACCATTTTGATCATTTGAATAAGCTAATAAATATATAAATAAATATAAAAGTTGATAGCAATGCTTATGAGTGGAGCAGTGGAGTCAAATCAACCTTAACTGTTGACAAAAAGCATTTGTTGACATTTCTTCCTTCATTTTATCATACAATTTAGGCAATTTATCCTCTCTCAATTTCCCCTGTGTTGTGTCACTCAAATGCAGGGGTTAAGCTAGGCAAGGCTATAGGCTAAGTTAAGTAAGAGGTATTTTTTTCTCACAAAACAGTTGACTTTTGAATCTGACACACATTCACCCATGCATTGTGCCGCATCAGGTACCCAGTGAGAGGCAGCCTGTTTGGGCAGGTCTGAGGCTTAGTGAGAGGGGTGGAGCTCCAGTGAATCTCACCTGCTTCCCTTAAGGGCTTGAAAGAAATGTAGATAGACTTGAGTTTAAGAGCTTGTTGAACGGGAATTACTCTCAAATTAACTTCATTGTCATCAGCCTTTTCATTTATTTGATCTATTCTACTGAAAACAATGCATATGCAGTGGTTAGGAGGACTATTGTCATTTCGGTAAAAAAAATATGTTTTTACTAGGTAGAGAAATTTGAGTTGAATTCATATACAGAAGGTTTTGCTGACTTTGTTAAAATCCCTGCTGAATCATCATGAGTGCTCCCATCTTGGGTAAGTGCTTTAACATGTGTGTACTGTTTTGACTTGTATGGGTACAAAGCGAACTAACTGTGTGTGTATATTGTTATGGCACAATACTATATTAGATATAATAAGCACGTGAATTTTTCTGTCTAGCTGCTGAAGTATAATAATGGATATGCATGCAGTGGTGAAAGTCTCAACATGTGTTAGTTAAAGGTGGAGTCAGTGATTCTGGAGAACGCTTGTTTGTTAAAAAAAATCACTTTTTGTCAAAATCAATGAATATCTCCTTATGATTCTGCTACCTGTCCGTACTGTGTGTGCGCTGAAAGTAAATAAACTGGTATGTAAACAAAGGGGGCCTACCATAGCTAGCAACATGCACCTTTACAGAGCCTAGGATACTGTATGTGCATTAAGTAGAATTAAGTAAACAAGCATTCTCCAGACTTACTGACTACACCTTTAAATGTAGGCTATCAATCTTGAAGACAGATTTGAGCTTTTCAATTTTTTTATAGGCTATTTTTGCTCTATTTTTTTCTCCTTTAACATATCTTTATTAGCTTAATGTGCTTTTATGTAGATCCCTTATACACTTGTTGACACAGTTGTCTATTTATTTAGTTATAGATAATCTTTAATAATTATCTTGTTGGATTTTCTTGGGTGACCTGTGATGTGTGTGTATAGGCTACGAAAAAGATACATGTCCATATAGCAGTCTTTCGTATTCTTTATCAGCATGCAATCAAAATCAAATACTGCCTCTTTTCACTATTCATTGAAAGTTTGTTTTTAGGGCCAGGGCAAGATATGAACTTGATAGGAAGACATATATTATTGTCACCAAGTCATGCATGTGTTTAAAGTCTTACCTGCTCTGTTATAAGTGCAAGAAATAAACCAGTATGTAGTAGGCTATTATATACATTTAGTTAACGTTGTCAATGTGTTAGAACTTGTTTTAAAAACAGCAGGTGCAGCAAACAATTCCAGCTGTTTATTGAAACACAAAGCAATTCTTGGCTACCGTCCAGATTTCGCACCTTTATCAGTTATCTACAAAACATTGAATAGAGCGTCGGCCTGAGGGCAGGGCT
Source organism: Hyperoplus lanceolatus (assembly GCA_026929865.2). Taxonomy (NCBI): domain Eukaryota; kingdom Metazoa; phylum Chordata; class Actinopteri; order Uranoscopiformes; family Ammodytidae; genus Hyperoplus; species Hyperoplus lanceolatus. The sequence goes on from CM049408.1 coordinate 29,679,936, forward strand.
CTGCTGGGAAGACTACAAGTATCAAAGACCTCCTTCACCGGTGGGAATATGAAGGTGTATTGAACTCTGAGATCCTATGTTGTATAAATGTGCAAAACATTTTAGAAATCAGTTCATCTTAGCCTGAGAAAAGGCAGAAAGAGTGTTTTATGGTCTCACTGTCTACATTTTACCATGTGTGACATCATATTGGGTTAGGATTAACAGGACAGCTGGGCCAAGGGAAGACTGAGGGGGAAAAAAAACTCATTCATTATATTATAATAGTGATTTTATAATGATAGAACACTGGTTCTGTATGGCTGAAGTATTCCTTTAATAAATGTCTGCTTTGGAAAAATAAGGAAACCCCCAAATATTTAACATTCAGATAATTCTGGGGCTGTAACTGCTACATTTTCACTTTTAAAAGTCAATATTGTTGAATATTAGTTATGTTCTAGAAGCCAGTTGTCTAAGGTGTGTAATACATTCAGTGGGACTTCTAACAGACCTGTATTTTGGAGTAAGTAAATCAGCTGTGTCAACAAAACGTCAATAGCTAGCAAGCTGGTATTCTGTTATTAATTCACACAACACGCAAGGTTAGCCTGCTACCATGCTAGTTGTATTCAACTGCACATAAATTGACCATGCATCAGTTAGTTAGTTGATAATGTAAAACCAAAATAATGAATGATAAATCCTAGCTTACATACCCTCATATCTGTTAACAATTTAAACGTATAATTATTTAGAATCAGCCCCACTCCATCTGAAATAGCTTTGGTTAGGCAATGTTCTGCTTCACCCATTTGATCTGAATGCTTTACTAGTTCTTGTCTCGTTGTCAGCTTGTTGTATATTTGCATTGTGTTTGTGTGTGAATGAATTGTAATTGTTACTCTGCATGATTGTAATTGAGGCCCACCATCAAGAGCTAAGGGTGTAAGGGCAGGGTGTCATATTGTTTCATATTGTATCATGTTGTGTCATATTGTACCATACTGTATCATATTGTATGGACTGTAAAGCCCATTGAGACGAATTGCTATTTGTGATTTTGGGCTATACAAATAAAACTGATTTGATTTGATTTGATTTGAACCCTCAATTGATCTTTCAAGGATAACTAAATTAAACATTTAAATGAAAACATCCGAGAGGGCTTTCTACTCTATTGAAAATCTCTGGAAATTAATCATAATCATAATGCTTTTCTTGGTCATTTGAAAGTGTTCATTTGCAAAAGCTTGTTCCTAATACTGCCTCTAATCCACATTGCAGTGATTTATTTGAAGAGCTAATGCAGCTACTTACATGGTAGCACTCTGGCACACTGACTGTACAGCGCTGTAGCTACAGTGACCAAAACGGTTTGTTAAAAATAAATATTCTGGCAAACTCTCAAACGTCCTCCTCTTGATTTACAAACTCCTTGAAAACTTAAATCTGCTCCTCGTTTTTTTTTTTACATAGTGGTCAATATTGCTTTTATCTATATACACAATTCAGAGGGCTGTGTTGTTGTAGAAAACCAACCAAGCATTTGATGATACCGGATAAATTATAATAATATATTTTTGGTCATCACTGGGGGGAGGGGTGGGTGGGTGGGGGGGGGGGGGGGGGTTCCTAGGATTTAAATTAGACCACAAGTGAACTGTAGCCACTGTAGCCCTTCTGTTAAACATGTTAAACAGAAAATAGACGGTAATATCTGCATTTCAAAGCAGCAGAGGGCCTGAAGGGTGGATCTGCAAAGGACCGCTAGCATTTACCTGCTGTAGTTAGCTGAGAAACTGCTGGATATATAAAGCTTACCTGGACATTTTGTTGAAGAAAAAACTATTGGATTATGAATTTCATACTAGCTCTTATCTCTTAGACGTTGTTGGGTTTTTACTAGGAGTTTGAACAATTTTTGCAGATAGATAGATAGATAGATAGATAGATAGATAGATAGATAGATAGATAGATAGATAGATAGATAGACAGACAGACAGACAGACAGACAGATGGATTGATTTTTGGAGATAGTGGGTTGAAAGACTAGGCCGTTTGAAAAGCTTAGGCTGAGACATTTATCGTTTCGGCGGGATGGTTTTAGAGGAAATGGAGAGTGAGGAGTCGGACTGGATTATATGTGAGACTCTACATACTGTGGCTGATCTAAATGACTTCATTGAGCTTTACAATGGTGAGTGAGTGAGTGTGTGAGTGTGTGAGTGAGTGAGTGAGTGAGTGAGTGAGTGAGTGAGTGAGTGTGAAAATGTGTTAAATGTTTGTACTGTATTGTAGATTTTATTTGACATAGAAATAACAATATAATTGGTTGAACCAGATGCATTGTTTGCTGTATTAGCCTAAATGCTAAGTTTAAATGCTAGTTTTCAACAGCTGTCCACAGGAGGCTTTTTAAAAACAACAAAACAGCTAAACAAAGACAGAAACAAGATCGAAAAGTACAGCAAATGCAGCATGACCAGGCAGTAAACCAGTTGTAAATTGTTCGTGTGAGCACTGTTGATTTGATTTGAGCCATTGTTTAAGTTCTCTGTTTTGAAGGGAAGTTGAATTAAGGACATGTGGAGATTCCCGTGTGAATGTGTATGACTGCTGTATGTTTGAGGTGGTGGTCTGAGGGGCCGTAGGCGCTGAATGGCAGCCACGCTTCCGTCAGTATGACTGTGTGTGAATGAATGGAACCTGGAACCCTGTCAAGCGCTTTGAGTGCCTAGAAAAGTGCCAAATAAATCCAATCCATTATTATTATATTATTGAAATCTATTTTAACCCTTTGATGAACAACATGGGTCAACATGATGCATATTCATTTCCTGTTATGCATGGCCATAGTTTACTTAAAGGTGCAGTCAGTGATTCTGGAGAACGCTTGTTGTCAAAATCACTTTTTGTCAAAATCAGTGAATATCTCCTCATGACCTGTCTTTAGTTTACAGAGCCTAAGCTGCGTATAAACACCAGATTTTTTTCTTCCAGCGCACACACAGTACAGACAGATAGCAGATCATGAGGAGATATTCACTGATTTTGACAACAAGCGTTCTCCAGAATCACTGACTCCACCTTTTTAAAGGACACATATACAGATGTATGTGGGATACGTGGTTTTGTTTATCAGCTGTAGTTTCGTTGCTTGCAGCTCTGTTTCTACAGTGTATTATTTTCTTTGGCTTTCGCTGGTATCTCTTGTTCAGACAACACACACACACACACGGTTTCCAAATATCTCAGTTTGGGAATATTATGCCCAAAGGTTTCCCAAAGCGATGTGCCAAGCCACTGGGTGTGTTAGCTGCAATAATAACCTGCCTGTTCACACCTGGATCATTTCATAATACAATATGTGCACAATAACACTTGGACTGTGTAGGCCTACTGTTCAAAATGACATGATGGGAGAAATTAGGTCTTTGTGATTAGGCTATATTGATTTTATTATGATTGTTTTTTTTTAATTTTAATTAAATGTTTTTATTCACAATTAAACACAACATAACATGAATATACACAGATACAAACATGATTTCTACTATGTTTTTGCAAAGTACCAGTTTGCATCTTTTAAACAGGCAGTGTTTCTGGTTAAGGTTGACTGCGTCCCACATACAGTTTATGATTTAACTTTGCCATTGTATTTTGTTTCTTCTTCAACAGTGGAACAAGAACAGATCCAGAAGAAAACCTTCACCAACTGGGTCAACGCTCAGCTGGCAAAGGTGAGCCGTGACTCCAAACCAACCGACTTGTGATCAAGTTAATTTTTTATTTTTTATTTTTTTCATAATTTTTTGGGCATTTTCAAGCTTTATTAGAGTTGAAATGGGGAGAGAGAGAGAGAGAGGGGGGGGGGATGACCTGCAGTAAAGGTCCACGGGTCGGATTCGAACCCCTTGACCACTGCAACGAAGGCCGGAGCCAATATGGTACACTCTCTATCCACTACGCCACCGGAGCGCCCCAAGTAAATTTGTCTTTACATTTTAAATCGATTGACAGCCCAACTGTAAACAGAAGCTGCTGACTGGGAAAGGCCCCTCTGTGGTTTTTAATGCGGTTTGATAATGCTCGATTATCAAAACAAAGATTTTATTTTGGTTTCCTTTGCTCATTGACGTATTTCCTAGAGAATGTATTACCATCAGCTGATTATCAAATGCCTTGATTCCAGATTCAAAAATTCAAAGATTTTTAAAGGTGCAGTGTGTAATATGACATCATCAAGAAAGTTCTAGAAAGTTCTAGAATGAAAGTTCGGCCCGGGTGATGTGTCGAGAACAAGCTGCGAGAACAGCTAACCAAGAGCTGAGAGAAGAAAATAACGTCATTCCGAGACTGCTTTCTTCTCGAGTATGTAACCTTAACAGAAGCTACAGTGGTCTTCAAGGACAAGAACAATTCTAAATTTTAAACAATGCACCTGATGACATTCCAACTATGACGCTTTCAAGATGGCGGCACTAGGCCTTGGTCCAAAATATGCAGAAATATGGACATATATGAGACCCTTTCTAAGGGAAAAATAAATAATTTAAATTTATTTTTTCAGCTATTATGCACTAAATTAAATGTACTTATGGATATTATAATTACTTTATACAAAATCTGCTAGGAAATAAAACCCAAAATTCTACACACTGCAGTGGTTATTGTCATATGCACAATAAGAAACGTGTTCTCAGTCCTACAATGGAAATTCTTCCTTTGTTTTCCACTGACTGAATGCCAAGAAAGAAACATGAAAATATGCAATAGACAAGTAAAATAGAAAAAAAAAAGCAGCAACAACACAGAATATACAATTTTACAAGGTCAATAGAGGAGCAGCTACTAGATAAAACATCACATTTAAGTTAAAATTAATTAAAACGGAATGGTGCAAATCCAAGAAAGTGTGCCGTTGTGCATAACCAAAAAAAAAAAAATGGAAAAAAAAATAGGCTTATACTGTACGTCCCACAACACAGTTAATGGCGACCTCAGAATGGATCCAAAAAAATGATAATTTACTGGTTGAATAAAACGTTCACAGTGATTGAATCAGTCTCCCAGTACATACTCT
>CM049408.1:29695000-29790000 GCA_026929865.2 Hyperoplus lanceolatus
CCTTTCGATCCGAATGCATTAAATCATGTAATTATGATCATGACTAATATGTTGCTACACTGTAGAAATGAAAAAGTTAGGACAACTTTGACATTCAAGGCAACTGTCTGCAATGGACGTTTGAGTTTTGAGGCACAATCTACACTTCTAAAGATTATATTTTTGGCATTTTCAAGCTTTATTAGACAGTACAGAGTTGAAACGGGAAGACAGAGGGAGACAGACAAGAGAGAGAGAGGGGGGGATGACCTGCAGTAAAGGTCCACGGGTCGGATGTGAACCCGCGACCACTGCAACGAAGGCCGGAGCCAATATGGTACACGCTCTATCCACTACACGACCGGAGCGCCCCACAAGCTGCATTTCTAACTTCCTGCAATTGAGCTGACTAACTATCTTTTGTTAAGATAACTATTATTCGTATGAAATGTTGACAGTTTTAACACTGTTTGTGAATCAACATTTTGACACGACTTGGTTTTCTTTGATATTTGTTTGATAGAGAATAAGTTGTCAAAACTGTAAAACTCAAAATTTGAATTTTTTTTGTGAAAATCTCAGGCAGACAGTTACATTAACATTTGGAGTTTCCCTTACTTTTTTCAACTTTTACAGTGTACTGTACATTGCCTTTCACTTACCGCCACAATAACTTTTAAGGTTTTGGGATTTCTCTACTTTCTTTTCCTCCTTTTGTTAACACTTTATTCCTCCTCTTTTCCTCTCTCCTCTCTTCTCTTTCATCCCTTCTTCCGAGCAGAACCAACAATACCTGAACCTTCCTAAAAGTCCTTCTCCTGTCAACCTGCCTCTCCACTACACTCCTGCTATTTCTGCTTCACCTCTGCGACAGGTACAGCTCACCTGTTTCAATCTGCACCTTTCGTTTGCCTACTAACCTTACAATTAGGGGCGACTGTGGCTCAGGTGGTAGAGCGGGTCGGCCAATGATCAAAGGGTTGGTGGTTCGATTCCCGTCCTGCCACTAGTGTCATGGTTGTTGTGTCCTTGGACAAGACACTTCACCCACCTTGCCTCGTGTGAATGCCGATAGTTAGCCTGCTATCAGTGTATGAATGTGTGTGTGAATGGTAACTTTTAAATGGGAACAGGCCTCCCTTGAAAAAGAGTCTCAATGGGATTTACCTGTATAAATAAAGGTTAAAAAAATACAGTACATTACCAATGTATTACCAAAGCAATAGCTAGTCTAGTCAAGTTTATTTTTATAGTCCAAAAATCACTTTACTTGCCCCATTTGGCTTTACAAACCCATTTAAGTTGTTGAAGTGGGCAACTATAAGGGGCAGTATAAGTACACTTTCAAAACACACTGTCTGAGTCTACTGCTGTATCTGTGTCAGTGCCACACCCCCCTCTCTTCCTCTCTCTCCCTCCCTCTCTCTCTCTTTCTCTCTCTCTCTCTCCCTCTCTCTCTCCCTCTCTCTCTCTCTCCCTCTTCCTCCCTCTCCCTCTCCCTCTCCCTCTCGCTCTCTCTCTCTCTCTCTCTCTCTCCCTCTCCCTCTCTCTCCCTCTCCCTCTCCCTCTCTCCCTCTCCCTCTCCCTCTCCCTCTCTCCCTCTCCCTCTCCCCCTCTCCCTCTCCCTCTCCCTCTCCCTCTCCCTCTCCCTCTCCCTCTCTCTCTCTCCCTCTCCCTCTCCATCTCCCTCTCCCTCTCCCTCTCACTCTCCCCCCCCTCTCTCTGTACTTCAATGTTTTGACAGAGCGTGTTTTTCCGTTCGCCCATAACATGTTAGAAACCCCTCTGGCCTACTGGTTCATAATGTCAGTCTCCTTACCGCCGTGTCACACAACGTAAATCATCCACAATCAAGCCTTTATATTATAGCACAGACAAATACCACAAGATTTAATTGGTTATGGTTATATTTCTTCAAGAAGACATGCCAGGACTAAACAGTTTGTTATTGCTACTTTGCTGCAGCTACTCAAAGTTAAAGGTGCAGTGTGTAACTTTGGGTGTGTCAGAGAAGTGAAACATTTTCTAAGGTATATTCTCATAACTGAATAAAAAACTTTTTCTCACAGGAAAATGTGATCCCTGGAACACTGTTTGAAGTTAGAAAGCTTCCTGAAAAGTTACTGTTTCACTGTTGTTGTTGTTTACAGCAGCAGGGCCCACAGTTTGGTTTACCAACATATTCCATTCATGTATTTATTTTGGTTCCAGGTTTCTCTAAATAATATATAATGTTATTATTATAATTATTCAATACTAAGAATTACATGTAGAGAAAATATGTTGTGTAAACTAACTGCAGGCTCTGTGAATGTAAACAAACCCCCCTCCTCTGAAACTGCCTAGTGCACCTTTAAAATAGTTTTTTTTAAAGTCTGCCGCTAAAATTAGATAACATGGTGGCTAAATGCAGGACTGATCTTGCAGAAATGAACTAGTTTGCCCTGTTTTCTGGGCAGGGATCCAAACCCACAGTGAAGGGTGTGTTCCTCCGTCTCCCATGAGATGAATGAAGCGCTCTAAGCAAGTAGCTGACAGCACCACAGTTGTTGGTTTGATTAACTCACTTCTGATTGGATTCATTTGCACGTTTATAGTTGATCTGAATTTTCTCTTAATGACGTATTATGGACAAGAATAAATCATTTAATGAACAAAAACACAATAGATTCATGTCATTTAAGCATATTCCTAGTTAGCTAATCAAACACATGCCCTAGTTCATGTCTTTGAGTGTATGTGAGTGGACAAAACACCTGACAGCTCGGGTTTATGACAACATATATCTATCAGGGTATTCTGATGCGGCTGCAGTAGACATTTAACTTTTAAAATCTACTTTATTATGTTGTAACATCAACCCAAAGAGGAGCTTATTTTAGAATTGGGAAATAATCGTGCGATAATGTCTGGAAAACTGCAAAACAGGGAGCTTGATTTAAATTTGGGAACCACAGCTGAAAATGAATCTGAAAGGAATTCAATGTCATCTTGAGATGTATTCATGTACTTGTAGCACAATAAGTTACACAGCCGGTAATTCACATAAAAAAAACAGTACAGTGTATCTAACAATATGGCTTAAAACATCCTCAATTTTAGCACTATATGAGGCATAAAAGTGGGTTCTTATGAGTTCAAAAACAACAACAAAACCGTGTAGTCAAAACAGCCTGTCTGGGCTTGGCACTCTGCCTGCGCTGACTGGCTTGAAGCTAAAGACTTTTGGCAGAGAATCTGACATTCTGTTTGTGTATGAAAGCGTCTCATGAGTCATGGGTTGCTCGTTGGTGCCTTCCTTGTGGGAAAGCGTTTCTGCTGAGCTCAGTTCATTGCCTTTGTTGTTGTGCAAAAAACATACCCGGATGTCCGACTACATTTGGTTGTGTTTTGCAGTGTAAAACCAGTAAGTTTTATGGCTATTCTACCCACAATCCTTTACACTGGAAGTAACGTCACATCTACTACATCTAACAATTAAACGGACGTATTGGCAATAGGGTCAAAGATCATGGGTCAATGTTATGATGAAATAGTATGCCACACTGATGTAGTCTGTTTGTGGTTTAATAAAAAAAATATTTGGAACAAAAGAATTGTCTTGTCCGAGTTTAACCTAATCCCACTTCCATCGGTTACAATTCCTTCCTTTAAACAAAGAAAACTGCAGTTGTTTTTTACAAAGATGTTTATGTGAAAGCATGGTGGTGCAATCTAGTTTGTCTAAAGCTAGTTAGTTGTCATATACCGTATGATAAAATAAGGCCACTATTACTGTAATTGTTACTCACATGTATAAACAAAAATTGAAAAAAAGCAATACTTGAATTTAGCCTGGGATACTTCAATCATCTTCATTCAATACTAATTAATGTTCGTTGTTTTTGTGCTCCCCATTTTTTCCAGGCGACTCCAGAGCGTAAGGCGGCGGAGGTGACGTGCTGGCTGTCTCAGGCTTATGATGAGCTGCTGGAGGGATGGCACTCCACTGAGGGAGAGGCTTACTCAGAGAGATACCACGTGGGTGCACACATGTTGCTGTGTGTGTGTGTGTGTGTGTGTGTGTGTTGTTTTATATGCTTATGTGTAGTCTGATACCACGTAGGTTTACACATGGTTACTATCAGGATACTTTATGGGGGAAAAATGCTTTCCGCTTAGTGTGTTTAGAGATCACTTATTATTATTATGAGAACAAGCCAATTATGTCCACATTATATCAAATGTACAACAGTCTCGTCTTGTTTTGTATTTTAATGCCAGATACAGTATATGCGTCTAAAAAACATTGAATATCATCGAAAAGGTCCAATCTCTCATTATTTCGACATTTCTACTATTTGAGTAGACCAGTGCTAGAGTTTTAATTAAAATGCCGTTTTATCATCCAGGTATTCCAGACGTTCCTGGTGTCGTTTAACGAGCAGAGGCGACCCATCATGCCTCTGCTGACGGCCATGAGACGAAGCCCCAGACTGAGTGAGGAACAGAGGGCGCTAAGAGAGTCCTGGGACAACCTCACTGAGAAGGTGACAAGAGACAGAATATGTGGTAACACTTTATAATAACTATCCGTTGTAACTTGTTAATAGATCATTAGTAAACTCTTAATTAATGATTATTAATGATTTGTTAAGTGTTTGTAAGCAGTTTGTTAAGGATTTATAACAATGGTAGATAGTTAATATCTTAATAATTGAATCAGTTCATCTGGGACGAGGCTGAAATAGGCTATAGACTATACACAGTGCATGGGCAACTGAGGGCAGCCCCATTTTCAAATATTTTTAAATAAACTCAATACACACTGTGCATGCCATGGACTTGAACGTGACGTGATCAGTTAATCTCGGATTACCTCCCAGATGAACTGATTCAATTATTAAGATATTAACTATCTACCATTGTTATAAATCCTTAACAAACTGCTAACAAACACTTAACAAATCATTAATAATCATTAATTAAGAGTTTACTAATTATCTATTAACGAGTTACAACGGATAGTTATTATAAAGTGTTACCGAATATGTTGTCTTAAACTATACACTCACATATAGTGTCTTATCCTAAACCTTACACCTTAAACAATGTATTACAGTATGTTAATGTATGCAACTCATTCATAATATTAATTCAGACATACAAACACTGTTAAAAATGTTACCGTACAACTTTTCCTGGGACGCACTCACTGAGAAGGTGACAAGATACACTACCATCTCTGGTTTCATCCAAAACTTTAAAAGTCCACTCTGTAAAATCTATATTATATATTGCATATAGGTGAATGGGTAGCGTTGTAACCTTGAAAGCCTTATATAGATACACTCCTGGGACATCCTCACTGAGAAGGTGACAGATAGACTCACTATCTATTGTCTTATACCTTAAACTATGTATTACAGTATGTTAATGTGTGCAACTATACAGACATCAGTATTTGCTTACAACTCTATACACTCGGCAACATGTTTTTTTTTTTTTAAACCTTTATTTATACAGATAAATCCCATTGAGATCGAAGACTCTTTTACAAGGGAGACCTGTTCCCATTTACACGTTACCATTCACACACACATTCACACACCGATAGCAGCAGGCTAACTATCGACATTCACGCGAGGCAAGGTGGGTGAAGTGTCTTGCCCAAGGACACAACAACTATGTTTGCTGCTGTATGCATTCATTATTTTAAATAGAAAAGTTACAAAACCTCAAAATATCAACGTGACTGTCTTCACCAGATTTTTTTCAGTTTTGAGGCCATAACTAGACTCTTATGTTTGAAGGAAAACTGCCTTCATTTGAACCAACTTTCATTGAGATACCGTAACTTCCCATTCAAATGTTGACAACCTCACTGAGAAGGTGAAGGATACACTCACATCTAGTGTCTCGTACAAAACCTTAAAGGTCCACTGTGTAACATTTACAAAACAATTTATATTAAATATTGCATATAGGTGAATGGGTAGCGTTGTAACCTTGAAAATATTATATAGATACACTATAGAGAGTATAGTGGCCTGGGACAAACTCACTGAGAAGGTGAAGGATACACTAGAATATGTTCTCTCATACTAAACTTTAAAGGTCAACTATGTAACATTTACAAAACAATTTATAGTAAAAAAAATGTATATGAAAAATGCACTAAGAGAGGACTGGGACGCACTCACTGAGAGCCTATTGTCTTATACAAAACTTTAAAAGTCCACTATATGTAACATTTCCGGAATAAAATATATATAGAGTATGGGTGAATGCGATATAGCTTGAACAATTTGACTTTCCCCAACTTTCTCCGTTGCCTCAAACATGTAGTAAATTTCTATTGAATTTATTTGAAAATTGGGCCTAAAAAACGGACCTAATCCATTGTTATAACCACTCAATCACACCGTCTTGTGTGTATCTGTTTTGGCTGGGGCCCGCTTGAAATATCGTGGTGAGACCGTGCATCGCTGAAGCTCACTTACCAACACTGGTCCATAGTCCCCCTTTAAAGCTGAAATAAATCTAAGACTATATGAACTGTAATGGCTACTATACTAGAGTTACTTGTGGACCCCTCTTTACACACTATGTTTGTTTCTGTGTGCAGTTTAATTTGTAAGACATTCAGTTCAAATTGTACTGAAATGTGCCTTTTTTTCTCTCTGTTTCTTTTCTTCTTCTACTAGCTTCGTGAATGTAAGACTTTTAGTTTGCCTAAAAAAATTAAAAAAAATGTGCCTAGTTCCCTTGAAAATTTGAAAAAAAAAATCAAACTTTTTTCATTTTTACAGTGTATTAATTTGAAAAGTATTGAGTTCACTTGTAATCAAATGTGCCCTTTTTTTTAAAAAATAAATACATTTATTTTCCTTTTTCCAGCTCCGTGAGTATAAGATGGAGCTGGACATGAGCCTGCCGGCGCCCCTGGACACGGTGGCTCGCTGGCTGCTGAAGACAGAAGGAGCTCTGTCGGAGGACGAGGGAGAAACACTGAACCACGGCCGGGCTGCAGACCAGGCCAAGGACAAACAGGAGCTGCTCAAGGTGAATAGAATTGAAAATATTATATTTTTCTTTAATAGTTCAATACAAAGAATGAACTATGTAGGTGTTCAATTGTTCACTTTACACTACTACTAAAATCATAATAAACAAAACAGAATACAGTAAAATACAATACAATTATATAAAACCATTAAATTAGACAACTTCAAGAAGTAAAAAGTAAGAAATTCATACAAATTAGCATAATAGTGAGACCATGGGATACATAAAGATACACTTATCTCCTTAAGATAAGACTTTTATGAACAAAAAATGACGAAACCTTGAGTATATTTAAACAGAAATCAACCATAGACTGATCTCGCTGTATATGTCTATAGGTCTGCCTGGAGGAGATGCCCCAGCAGCTGAAAACCTTCCAGTCTTTCCACAACACAGACGAGTATCTGAACACAATGGTCCCTGCTGACAAGCTGGAAGAGCTAAAGAGGAGGTGAGGGGACTGTGTGTGTGTGTGTGTGTGTGTGTGTGTGTGTGTGTGTGTGTGTGTGTGTGTGCTTGTGTGTGTGTGTGTGTGTGTGTGTGTGTGTGTGTGTGTGTGTGTGTGTGTGTGTGTGTGTGTGTGTGTGTGTGTGTGTGCTTGCGTGTGTGTGTGTGAGTGTGTGTGTGTGTGTGTGTGTGTGTGTGTGTGTGTGTGTGTGTGTGTGTGTGTGTGTGTGTGTGCGTGTGTGCTTGCGTGCATGGATGCATGTGTGTTTGAATTGAACTGACTTTTTTTCTTAATAAAAATAAAAATGTCCTTGTAGTTGATCTAAGGTAATGACCAGGACATGGCTGTACAGAAGGCCTTTGTTCAAGCACAGCTGCAACAGACCATGCACTGTATCATTGTATCAATAAAAAGTTGTTTCAGCTATGCACTTGATTCATGCCAGTGTATTTTAGGAGTCTGGGCTATGACTCATGAAAAACTTAGATTTCAAGAGAACATTTTCCTTATGATCAGGTTTCAACTTGTATTATAAAATAACATGGAAATAATAAAAGGTTAACAAAGAATAGAATAGTGAATAATACATAGTATATATGCAAATATATATATATATATACTTTCATATTGTCACCCTCTTAAAATAATGGCCTAAGTCACCTTTTGGCCAAAATGATTTTTTTTGCTTAAATCATCTCCTCATGATGCTGGCCACCTCTGGTAAAATGGCCTAAATCCTCAGTTGAACAGATCATGTGATTTTACTTGACATAGGCCATTATACCATATTACCAGAATGTCAAGAGTGTGTTTTGGGCCATTTTATTTTGCCTAAGTCAAAATTTACTGTTATTTTTTTTTTCAAGGACATTTCACAAGTGTGTAAAATGGCTTAAGTCACAAGTTAAACATTAATATAAAGGGTTTATTCCTATTGTGTTACATAATTGACAGAAATTGTTATTACAATGTCAAGAGTCATCTTTTGACATAACCTGTTTGAGTGAAATTATTAATGAATATCATATATTCAATCTTTGGTTAAGTTTTTTGTGTTTCCTGAAAACACTGAAAAAATGACTTAGGCCATTATTTTAAGAGGGTGACGATATATACTCTACATAACAGTCCCCTATAGCAATTTAAATATAGTTCTATTGCTGTTATAGGTCTGTTTTATTTACAGCCCCGGATAAAATTAAGAGACCCAGTCTGGATTTTTCTTAAATCTTCATCTCTACATTACTTACTGAAAATGCTCTAAAGGACAAAATTTGCATCGTGCATTTGGTAGAAATGTTGTCAGCAGTTTATATTATAAAATCAAAATGTTACTTTTACTCAAACATATGCCTCTAAAGAGTAAAGCAAGAGACACTGAACATTTGGAGTGGACTCTTAATTTTTTCCAGAGCTGTATAATGTATTAAAACTAATATTTCTGGCTGTCTTGACCAGGTTTACGGGTGTGCGAGTGTCAGCTAAATACCACGGCATAAAGCTGGAGTACCGTGAGCACAGACACACAGTCCTGGATCTGTTGGGTCAGATCAGAACCAAACTGAGGGTCTGGAAACGGCCGTACATCTCCCCAGAGGCCGTCAGGGTCCTGCTGCAGGAGTGGAACGTGAGTAGTAAAACTCAAAGTCAAAGTTTTTTTATTGTCAGTTCTGATATATGCAAGATATACATCAGAATCAAGATGGCGTTTATCACTGGCCCACGGGGGAATAGGAACGATGAAAATAAATAAAAAAGACAGAGTTGAATAAGATAAGTATCAGTGTTTGTTCAAAGATAATTTAATTTACTGGAAATATTTTTGAAGGAAGTGGCACAAGGTGTTTAGTTGTTGGGTAATAACATACTATTGCTACATATACATATAGTATTAGTAAACTATGCATCTAGTAAGATACACAGATACATGTAGCTATACAGTGATAGTGTGGCTTCTTATCTGATGTCCCTCTGCACAGACTTACAGCCAACTAAAAGAAAATAATTTTTTGGTCATGGATGTTTTATTTAAGTATTTAAAGGGACATTGTGCAACATTTTAAATAATTTATCAGGTACAATCAATATCCTCATTCATGAATATGTCCTCATTGGTGTAAAAACACCTCTGCCAATAATCTGAATTATCCTCCTGAGCGGAGAATTACAAATATTATATTACATTTTGTAGATTGAGCAGGCAAGTCTTATGGAGGAATCCATGTTGATTGGAATGTCATCAGGTGCATTGTTTAAAATTTAGGATTGTTCTTGTCCTTGAAGGCCACTGTAGCTTCTGTTATTATTCTAAAGGGTTGGGGTTACCCAGGGAGTGTTGCATTCTAGAACTTTGTAGAACTTTCTTGATGATGTCATATTACACACTGCACCTTTAAGTATATGTATAATGAAGGAAATCAAAATGCAATCTACATTTTCATTTGAAAAGAGGAACAATGAAAATATAACAAATACTGTCTTGACAACAAATAAAAATAACAGATATTCTCAACCTATAGCGATACTAATTCATATATTTCTCTCCCACACAGGAGCTGGTGAACACACAGGAGCTGCCTTCTCTGTTGGAAGCAGCTCTTCATAAACTGAAGCAAATATCTGAGAAATATTCAAGCAAATCCGCCCTCGGTAAGTTTTACAAGTGTGTGACGGTTGTATCAAAGTTGTTTATCTATATTTAACTGATTAAACCTCTTGCGAGCAACTTTTTTCTTCAAAAATGTTCACCTGATGATCATAAATTACATGTAAAAGTAAACGAGACCATCAGTGCAGAGAATGCTATTTTTATATAGTTTTTATTCATGCCTTTGCTTGGGTCCATTTTCCGAGGAACCTAGTGAAAACGATTTACAGCAGGCAGAGCGGAACATCCTGTGTTTATGAACAGTACTATTTCAAAGTTTACTTTGCTTCACCATGGTCATATCACCATTATTAATCTGACACAGATAGATAGATAGATAGATAGATAGATAATAATAGATAGATAGATAGATAGATAGATAGATAGATAGATAGATAGATATTCATATCACCATTATTAATCTACATCACGATAGATAGATAGATAGATAGATAGATAGATAGATAGATAGATAGATAGATAGATAGATAGATAGATAGATAGATAGATAGATAGATAGATAGATAGATAGATAGATAGATAGATAGATAGATAGATAGATAGATAGGTTCATATCACCTAGAAACAACAACAAAGAAAGCTCCTCGTAGATACTTTAAATATGATTTAAATATCAAACTGGCTCAATTTCGTCTGTCTTTCAACTTCTCGTCTCATTAAAACGTTGATATTTTCATGGATTAACTTTTTGGATTAACTGGGTGTGTGATCGCCGTTTCTCTTTGCCCCTCAGCTGCAGATTACCACTCTGTGAGTCAGCAGGTGAAGGAACTTGAGGAGAACACAGCGCTGGTGCTGGAGGAAGTGACATCATCAAAGAGCGCCATGGGACGCGTGCTCTCGGCCTGGGACTCCTACAGCGACTGCCTCAGCTCACTGCAGGCCTGGCTGCTGCAGAGCTCTCTGTCACACAGCCACGGACGAGAAGCAGAGGTTTAAAATGATTAAGAAATATACATATTTATTGGTCAGTTAGTGGTAAATCTATACAGAAGGGTATCAGGGCCACTAGAGAGAAAAAAAACAAGTGGATGACCTTTTTTTCATTATGCAAAGACAAAATGTGGAGAAAAAAGACGTAATACAATGTCAAGAATTTATTTTGAATTTGAGTTTTTTATTTTATTTCAGACATATCAAAACAAAATGAAAAGCATAAAAATACAATAAACAAAATGTACGTTTAAATGACTTCACAAAAAGAAAAAAAAAGAAAGACAAATGATCTGTATTGATGTGATATGCCTGAAAAGGAGCAGGAAGAAGTACACACTTATTTAATCCTACCCCCTTTTCCATAGTAAAAAAAATAAAAATATTTATTATATTCGCTTCTTGTATTCCATATAATCTCTATACAATCTATCTATACAATTGGCGATACTATAAGAATGAGCTCAACAGTTTGAGACTGACGTTAAGTTGGAAAGATGTTGATGGATTTGAATTTACAGTATCAATAACTCATGAGCAAAACGTTATTAAAACACAAATGATGCATTTTTACTATCGTCATAAGGCAGACAATATACAGCGACTCCCTCAGCTCACTGCAGGCCTAGCTGCTGCAGAGCTCTCTGTCACACAGCCACGGACGAGAAGCAGAGGTTTTTATATATAAAATACTTAAAAGATGTATTTATTGGTCAGTTTAAACTACGGATAAGTATTAGGGAAATAAGAGGAGGAAGTTTTTTTCTTTCCTTTAAATACTTTTTAAAATAAAGAGTAAATCCAATGTTTTAGAATAAACCTGACAGTTCCAGACTGCTGTAAAAACTAGGCCAGTGTAGTTCGGCATTCTGAAAAATAATATTTATGCAAATGTCTTCAAAAGTGTTTTCAAGACAATACAAACAATTGCATTGATTAAAATTTTTATATAATATTTTTTTTTCTTCTTTGTTTTGTAAAGGTAACACCTGAGTCTATATTAGAGTGGGGGTCTCGACACGCCCACCTGAATGAAGTGAGTAGCGTCTTGATCGAGTCAACGGACCCTCAGACCAGCAAGAACCTGTCAGAGGAGCTACGCAGAGTGAACACGCAATGGGCCGACTTCTACAAGAGACACACATTTGTAAGTCACAGTTTAAACAACAGGGAACACCTGGTTGGTGAGAAACTGTAGATACAATGCTGTTCGAAATGTGCCACTTGCTTTGTTCAAATCTTCATCTATCAAATGGTATAGTAGATTTATAATATTTTATAAAGCAGGTACAATCTTTTTCTGTATACAGCCGTGGAAAAAATTAAGAGACCACTCCAAATGTTCCGTGTCTCTTGTTTTACTCTTTAGAGGCATATGTTTGAGTAGAATGAACATTTTGATTTTATAATATAAACTACTGACAACATTTCTACCAAATTCACAATAAAAATATTGTCATTAAAGAGCATTTCCATTAAGTAACGTAGAGATGAAGATTGAAGAACAATCCAGACTGGTCTCTTAATTATTTTCCGTTGGTGTATTTGACTGTGTGCTTGGCTATTTTCTATTTATTTTTACAGTGCAAAGGAGCTGTGTTGTGTTGAAAAAGCTGGCCTAGATTTTCTCATGTTCATATTTTTGTATGGTGACTAGTAGCAACATGGATTATGGTAACTCCCAATGTCTCAGGCCTCAGGAATTGAAGCTATGATTAGCTCCATTGTTACTATTGTTCCAGCGCTGTGTTAGTAGGGAGAGGTTTCAAGTTTGAAGAGTTGAACTCCACCTTGGCTCATTGTGTAAAGAGAATCATGAATGCAAGGCTTTAATAGTCTTTGATTGCTGTGTATTTTTGAACCTCTTCATTGATTTTTTAAAGTTGCATAACTCGGACTAGTTTATCTTGTCTGCTGTTGTTGTTCTAGACAGCAAAAACAGCTGTTGTTCAGACACAATTTTATAATATTTATGAAAATGCATTTTTAATTAGATATTTGTAAACGGCTTATTATATTGAGAAACCCAATTGTTAAATGTCATATATTTATGTGTGAGGGTTGCCAGGGCCTTTACAATAGAAGAGTCAAGAGATTGTTGAAATATGGGTAAACAGCTCTGGAAAATAATCAAGAGACCAGTCTGGATTGTTCTTCAATCTTCATCTCTACATTACTTAATGGAAATGCTCTTAATGACAATATTCTTATTGTGAATTTGGTAGAAATGTTGTCAGTAGTTTATAGAATAAAACCAAAATGTTCATTCTATTAGAACATACAGTATGCCTATAAATAGTAAAGCGAGAGACACTGAACATTTGGAATGGTCTCTTAACTTTTTCCAGAGCTGTATTTAGGAATGCACATGACTAGTTGGTTGGTTATACCTTTAAATGCCCACTGCCTCACTAGTCTGCACCAGAAATAATAGTAGATTAGTATTTAATTTCAGTGCATGTGCAAAAGTAGCATGTACACTTGAGCCTTAAATGTGTGAGAATGCACGTCTGTGTAGAGGTGTAGGTAAGTAAAAGAGAGAGAGACAAAAATGTGTGTGTATATCAGTCCAGTAATGTGAGACTTTTAATGCTATTTCTTAACTTTTATTCAGTCAGTTGCACATGTTTTTAATGTGCAAAATCTTAATCGTAAACTGTGAAGTGCGCATAGCAACAGCATTTACTTTAATGGTTTGGCAATTTTCTAGAAGAATGCTAAGACTCCTAAAACATTTAAACCTTATAGCTTTACATTGTACTACAGTCCAAACAGTCATAATACTTTTCTGATGGTCTTGTCTGCTAAAAAAATGTATAAAACGGTTGGCTTAAATCCAGCGATCTGATTGGTTCCTAACTGTTGTATAATGGGCGTGCCGTATACATAACTGCGTTCCAATCATTTTTTTTACCTTTATACAAGCTTCTGTTGTCTGTCTGATTATTGTAATTTCTCTTGTAATCTCCCTGATGTTTTGCGTCTTTACTTTCTCCAGGACAGTACAGCTGAGTCCAGTGCTGAGGTCCAGGCCAGACCCCCGGACATTCAAGCTCTGATCAGAGAAGCAACTCTCATCCTCAAAGAGCCTCTGGACACAATGGCTGCTCCCTTACGTACATACAGGAAGAGAATACAGGTAAGAATAAAGGATGGATAAATTAAGCCTTGACATAGTTGAGTAGCTGTTTTTGTCTATGAACTGTGAGAATATGGCATGAATTTTTTGGAAAAAGCAATTTATAGTATTTAGTACACCTATTCAAGTCAGATATTCAGAAATGTCTATGATATAGCCATTTTTTTTATTTTAATGATAACATTTGAAAAAGCAATCTAAGAATTAGAAATACTATATAATACTTTTTTTTCTTTACACATGATTTGACCTTTAACTATCCAGATACGTTGGTCTTATGTTGGTATCCCCTGGAGATCAATAAAGTTTTCTTGAATCTTGAATTGAATTGACTGTTTCTTTTCTTCCTACTTTCAGTTCATAACAAGTAAAATCAAAGAAGTGGATCTGGATGCTCTGGCTCCCTCCACCGAGTGCCCAGCGGATCAGCTACAGAAGATAAAGCTTGCTATACCAGAAGTAAGAACATTATCTTTACGTTTTATACATTCTTCATACGACTGTGTTAACAACTTGTCTGTTGAGCAATTTTTTTGTTAACTATATAGCCACGTACAGCTTTCGTTTATAAATGTACGATATGCACTATAAGAGTATCCCTTAATCACCATGCGTTCCCTTGCTATCTCCAAGGTGACAGAGACCATGTTTGAGGCTCAGCAGGTGTGTGCGGAGCTGCAGCACAGTGTGTCAGGTCTGGACAGTCGTCTGGCTGAGCTGCTGCACTGGGAGACGGAGGCCAGAGAGATGTACCAGCTACTGAGAGCCGCAGAGAGGCAGCAACAGCAGGGCCAAGACCCACGGGCGAGGGTAAGACGAGATTCAGACTAAACAATATTTCTTATGCAGTGATCACTATTACGCCATTTCCATCAACGTATTTCAAGTGCCAGTTCTGAGCCGTTGCTTTAATCTTTGCTAAACAATAGCAATATTTAGTCAAATGTAGTATCGCCAATTGTATAGATAGATTGTATAAAGATTATATGGAATACAAGAAGCGAATATAATAAATATTTTTATTTTTTTTACTATGGAAAAGGGGGTAGGATTAAATAAGTGTATACTTCTTCCTGCTCCTTTTCAGGCATATCACATCAATACAAATCATTTTCTTTCTTTTTTTTCTTTTTGTGAAGTCATTTAAACGTACATTTTGTTTATTGTATTTTTATGCTTTTCATTTTGTTTTGTATAGTTTTTGATATGTCTGAAAAAAAATCAACATTCAACAAAGAACTGCTTTGGTCAGGGGCCTGGGGTGGTATTATCCTGACCAACAAGACTTACTAAAAGCTGTGACTGGCGATTTCAAAAAACAGCGCTACGAGTCGTAATCGAAACATAAACGCTGACCGAAGCGATCACAACAAGCTGCACAAATACGCTGGACCAGTTGGGTTTAGATGTTTATGTTGCCTCGAAAAGCAAAGCCAGTGAAAATACTAACATGTTTTAATAAAGAAACCCTAATCCATACTTGAGAAAACAATCGAATGGTTATTGAACTACATTTATTCACCCAGGCCCTGATTTCCCAGCCAGTAACAACACATGTAAAAATATTAAAATTAAACTAAATAAGAAAAGTTGCCGCTAGTTAGTGTTCATAGAAACCCTTATTCATAATTGCAGAAAGGCAAGGCAAGGCAAGGCAAGTTTATTTCTATAGCACAATTCAGACACAAGGCCATTCAAAGTGCTTTACAGGGGCAAGATTAAAATACATAATACACATTAGAAAAGCGAATTAATAAAACATTTAAAAGTGAATGAATAGAAATAGAACATTACAATAAAATAAAATTGCAGGTTAAAATGGAAAAAGAAAAGTCTTCACACTTGATTTAAAAGAGCTGAGAGTTGCAGCAGACCTCAAGTTCTCTGGGAGTTTTTTCCGGATATTTGGTGCATAAAAACTAAAAGCTGCTTCTCCTTGTTTAGTCCTAACTCTGGGAACTGTAAGTAAACCTGTCCCAGACGACCTAAGGGCTCTGGACGGCTCATAATGTATCAGCAGATCAGTAATATATTTTGGCCCTAGATCATTTAGGGCTTTATAAACCAACATCAATATTTTGAAATCAATTCTTTGAGTGACAGGACGGATCAATTTGTTCAACTACCTTTTTTCCCCCAGGCTCTGATTTCCCGTGGTCTACAGCTGGAGGGGCAGGTGGTCACAGAGGAGCAGGACCTTCAGGTGTTGGTCATGAAGAATCAGAAGAATTCTCCCATCCAGTATCTCCACGCCTCCGCCATGCAGGTCCGAGTGCGGGCCACTGTTGCGCAGTCGCAGGCAAGTCTTTTTTTTTTTTTTTAGATTATTTCTCGGCATTTTCAAGCTTTATTAGATAGGACAGAGTTGAAATGGGGAGACAGAGAGAGAGAGAGGGGGGATGACCTGCAGTAAAGGTCCACGGGTCGGATTTGAACCATCAACCACTGCAATGAAGGCTCGAACCAATATGGTACGGTCTCTATCCACTATGCCACCGGAGCGCCCCAACATTCAGGGGGTCAGCAGTCTTTTAAAATTTTAATCTGAGTTTTTACGTGTTCTGAGCCTGAGACAGTCGAATATGAGAAGAACAAATCAGGAGCAGACACATGGTAGGATGGCCTAAAGGAAAGAGGGGTTGAATAGTAACCACAAGGTCACTGGTTAAATCCCGGACACCGGACAGAAGGGAGTTACATACAGTACAGTGCCCACCATCTCTACCAATGTGTCCTTGAGGAAGACACTTCACCCCAAAAATTGCACTGTACTATGGCTATGACCCCTAATGGGAAGGATACATGGAAAGACAGATGTTGATAGCATCATGTACATTGACAAAAAGCAAAACAAAAATCTAACAGTACAGAATATTGATAATTTCAATGTCAGTTTTTCTAATTTGTGTTATTCTAATTCCAGGAAGCTGTAGGTATGCTGAGCAGCCTGGGAGCCAGACGAGACCGAAGCAGAAGCCCTCCAGAAGGATCTCCTCCATCGAAGGTCTTCATCGAGACTCAAGCAAAGCCTCAACATCTGAGACAGTCGCCCACCAAACAGCAGGGAACTCAGCAGCCCCAAACTAAGTCAGTTACTTCTCCCCGTCAAGAAACCTTTGTGCCTAAGATAGTGGTACAGGAATACAAAGAACAAAAGACGCCTTCTCCTCCTATGCCGTATTCCTACGCACAAGCTGTGACGGGGACTAGGACACCATCTCCACCACAGACCGCTCCTCAAATACAACAGCAGCAAACTCACAAACAAGGAATGACTATAAAGCAAGAACAGGTTACCAGACGGACAGAAACAGAATTACGACGAGAAGAATTCACAAAGCAACCACAAGAAGTGCAACAGCAGATGGTAATGCAAGGAAAACCACAACAACGACAGCAAAAGAAGGAAAAAGGAATGACTATACAGCAAGAACAGGTTACCAGACCCACGGAAACGGAATTACGACAGGAAGAATTCACAAAACAACCGCAAGAAGTGCAAGGAAAACCACAAAAAAGGCAGCAAGAGCACAGACAAGAAGTAGTGGAGCAGCGGCAGCAAGTAGAAATGCATCAGCAGCACATGGTAACTCATGTACAGGTTGAGACTCAAGTCAGACAGACAACTGAGCCCTATGAGTCGACTTCACCTGCAAAGAAACAGCACCTGAGCTCCCAGGAACTCCAAAGCAGAAAGGCCCAGGCCATGAAGAATCGGCCCTGGCTTAAGGAGCCGACTTCGGGAGAGCATAGGACTCTATCTCCGGATCCAGAAAGGGATTCCACTCCGGAACCACCAATGCAGATTGGACAGCAGACACACACACAGTCAGTCGAAAAAACAGTGAGATCAGTTCAAGTTGTTTCACAGGACACGGCAACTGCGAAGCAACATTCTGAGGCACACGTAAAGGTTACTGAGACACCACGACAACCGCAAAAAGAGCAACAAAGTCAAACACAGCAAACTCAAAATCTAGAGCAGCAGCAGCAGCAAAAAACAATCTCGGCAACAGGAACAATTGTTGCAGCAACAAAAGCAACAGCCACAGCCTGTAAGACAAGCACAACCAGTTTCGGACACCAAGCCTAAATCCCAGAGTGTTTCTATGGCTCAGCCTCACCCTCAAACAAAGGCCCAAAGTCAGTCTTATTCCCAAACTGTGGTTCAATCTAAATATCAAGGGCAAGTTAAGACCACAAGCATGTCCCAAACTACCACAGATGGTCAGCAAATATCAAAAACCATGTCCGAAACCAGAGTGAGCCAAGATCTGTCAAAGGCACAAGTTCCTCCACAGCAACTTGGCCCCATGAAGATACAGACAGTCACCCAGCAACAGACTCAAGAACATCTCCAACCCTCAGACTGTGTCCCAGCTGGTCCACTGGGTCTACCTCATGGTCCAGTTTTAGCTCAATTCAGGGCTACATCCCCTATGCAGGGTTCTCTGCAAGGCCCGATTCAGCCTCCTATGCCATCACACGTTCAGCTTCGTAGCCATGCGCAGTCATGGGCACCTGTCCGGTCTCCCTCTCCAAGACAGCCAGCATATGGCCACGCCCAGGCCGATATCCATGCACAGCCAATGGCCCAGTCCCAAAGCTACTCTCAGTCGATGCAGCAACAATCTCAAACGCATCCTCAGACAATTCCCCAGTCTCAAATCCACCAGCAATCATCAATGCAACAGTCTAAAACACAAACACAATCAATGTCCCATACTCAAACCCATCTGCAACAGTCTCAAATTCATCATCAAACAATGTCACAGACTCAAATTCATGTCCAGTCGATGCCCCAATCTCAAATGCATGCGAAGCCAACGCCTCACCCATTGGCCCAACCGTCAACTCAGCAAACCATGGTTCACCCTTCGGCCCCTCATCAGGTTCATTCTCAACCTATGGCACAGTACCCCACACATGCTCAGCAGCCACCAGTCCAGCTCCCGGGCGGCCATGTTTCCCAGGGCCAAATCCACACTTGGACCCAAGTTAGAGCCTCATCCCCAATGGCTATCCCTCATCCACAGGCAATGCAACCTCAACATCCCCCCCAAGGTTACTCTCCATCGCAGCAGTGGACACCCCAACAAGAGCCACAGAATCAAAGCATTTCTCAGCAGAGACATCCAAGTCCTCAACCATACCCTCAGCCAATGGGTCAATCTCCAACATCTCCACCATATCCGGCTCTTCAGCAGTGGCCCCAAACTGGACCTGGACCTCAGATAATAAGGCCCCCCGGGTATTCTCAGATGGGGCCGTCATACCCTCACCCGCAGCCACAGACACACACTCAAGCGTGGGTTCAATCTCAACCCCAAGTCTGTATAAGGCAACAACAACCTCAGATGAGAGGTTATGATATGATTCAAATCCAGACACAACAAGGTCAAGTACAGCAGCAACAGACGTGGGTTCAGGGACCACCTCAGGCCCATCCTTACCCCCAACCACAGCCCCAATCTCAGCAATACTCACAGCAGGTTCAGCACCAGTATCAAACTCAGCGTCAACCTCAACTACCCCCACAAACCATTGAACCACCACATCAAGCCCTTCCTCACTATCCTCCACAGTCCCAGACCCAAACACACCAAACACACATCCAGACACAGCCACCGGTACAAGTAAAGGTCCAGGCACAGAGTGAACGTCCTCAATTCAATATTCCGTTCCAGCAGATGCCTCCAGAACCCAAACCACAAGCCCAGATCCAACCACAACTGAAGGTTCAATCGCCAACAGTGGAATCTCTTCCTCAACCCAAACCTTTAGCGACACAGCAAGAGGTTCAATCACCAACGCAACCTATTCTTCAGTCGCCAACCAAACCCAAGGTTGAATTGCCACCTCAGCCTGTACATGAACCACAGTTGCCAACACAACCGATGGCCCAGTCACTTATCAAGGCAGAATCACCACCACAACTGAAATCACAGGTCCAAACAGGACCTCCACCTGAAGTTCTACCAACTCAAACAAAGGCCCAATCTTTGCCACCACAACCCCAACCACTTCAGGCTCAATCAGAGCCACTCCAAAAGCCCCAAATGGCACCACAATCCATGGCTCAATCGCCCCCACAAGTCAGAACTCAGACCCAACCAACTCCTCTTGAATCAAAACCTCCACCTTCATCTCCTCCGCAACCCAAACCTCAACAGCCCCGAGCTATTGTCCTCCCGACGGTCATAGTGCTACCTGAGTCCCCTGCCGATTCACCAGACTTGTGCATTATACCCCCGGCCCTGGCCCAAGCGCCGCCCCAGGCCTACACAGAAGCTTACAACAAGGCCCAGGCTTTAGCCAGAAATGGCTTTGAGGAGGCCAAGCACTGTTTACAGGAGCACATCATGGAAACCATTAATGTGTTCAAGGACAAAAGTATCTCGGGCGAGCAAGCGGCAGTGAAAAAGGTAAATATAGTCACTTATTTGGAAATGTTTTAGTCTCCTCTTGCCATGTCTTTTAATTTAATAATTTAGTTTGTGGCTTTGTTTTTATTTGTTGTATGTTTTATGGTCTTATTTAAAAAAAAAAGTATTCTTTGTTTAAGTAGAAGGTGCTATACTCAATAGAAGTATTATTATGGTAGTATAATATCATACCCAATGAGAAACCGTATTCACTAAGTTTGAATTGTCAGAATGTTCATGCAATTAATGCCAAAGTTAACACTATTTATCTTTGGTGCAACTAGTCTTTAACTGAAATGTCTTACTGAAATAAACTGATTTTCATGGCAGTCTGCGAGTATAAGTGTTTATATGTCTTTCCCTTCATGAATCTCTGAAGAACCTGGACCCAGAGTTGCTTGAGGAGTTCTTGCGAGCAGCCAAAGGCATGGAGGCCTTCTGTACTCCATCACAGCTCACAGACATGGAGTTCTACACACAGTCTGTGCGGACACAGTGGGAGGTAGGACACAAACTCACTCTAGTTGCTGCTAGTTTAAGGTGTTAATATAATAGGTGTAGGATTAATTAATGTTAATGGTGGATCGTTCACATTTGGTAGTTGATGATCTATCTGAATTTTAATGGTTCAGATGTGTCATATATTTGATCATGCATGTCAACCTAAAATGTACTAAAACATGTTGCAAGATTGTCTGTCTTTTTAAGAGATGACTGTCAGCAAATTGTTCATTTTCATGCATGTAAAGTTTTCATATTATTCAACTTGTTATTGAACACTATTCCTTCTAACATGTCATGTTTCATGTGTCTTGAATTGAATTTATTTCATTTTCCAGGCCGTGAGACAGGAGATCTCAGGCTTTCTACCGCAATTACGTTTTGAAGTAAAAAGGAAAGACTTTAACACAGCTGCCCTACAGTGTGAGAGGCACATAAGCGCCCAGTTAGAAAACCAAGCTCAGGTAGCTAAACTAGTAGAACTAAGTAAACGTCGGCAGGTGTGCGTTGGTGGACTGGTAGACTATGCAGCAAGCCCCATCTCCGCTTCTCTAACTTTCTTTCCTCTTTCTGTGTTCTATGCTTCAAAGGAGACTCTGTCAGCGGGACTTGGTAATTGCGATTAGTTTGTTCTGATTTAAGAGTGCTGTTTTTGTTGTGGTGTGTTTCAATACACCAATTACAATATACAATAACACAATTTCAGTTTTTATGGTATCTTGCTGGGACAGAGAACTCAAACACAGAAACGTATAAAACTAAATGCAGACATTGTGATGTCTTTTTCAGCGTTTCACTGCAGATCATTTATTTATTCATTTATTTTCCTCTATTCAACCTCAAAAGATCAATTGAGGGGTGATCCTCTTTTACAATGACGTCAAGTTAATTACAGATACACAATATACAAATCTCAGTATAGAAGAAACCACATTTTCGGTTAGCGATGAAACAGCATTCTTTTATTTGTGTGTAGTACATCTGGGGGCTGCTTGTTGGCTTGTGTGTTGCAGTATCTCTGCTTCGCTTGCAAAATGAATACGTACAGTTTATGGGATTCTCCAAAATTGACGCTATTAAGCAGGACAAGCAAGTTAAAAAAATCAATTGCGAGTCTGTTGTGATTTGTACGGAGCCCTGTGAGGTGACATGGACATAATTTTGTTAAAACCGTGTAAGGCAAGGCAAGTTTATTTCTATAGCACAATTCAAACACAAGGCCACTCAAAGTGCTTTACAGGGGCAAGATTAAAATACATAAAACACATTAGAAGACATTTAAAAGCGAATGAAAAGAAGTAAAACATTTAAATTAAATAAAAATTGCAGGTTAAAATGGAAACAGAAAAGTCTTCAGACTCGATTTAAAAGAACTGAGAGTTGCAGCAGACCTCAAGTTTTCTGGGAGTTTGTTCCAGATATTTGGTGTGTAAGCGCGTGTGCAATTTATAAGCATTCGCACGGTTAGAAAAACAATTGTGTGTCCATGTCATCCCGAGCTCTGTAGATTTGTTGAATAAATTCAATTCCTTACTAAAACAAAATACACTTCTCAATTTCAGTAGGTTTAAATTAGTCTAAATGTATCATCCTACTTCAAATCTATTTAATAAAATGTTCTGTTAACTTGGTATAATTTTTCGCTCATCTTCCAGACCTGTGTGTCAGCGGATGGCAGCTTTGCCCAGGCAGGGCTTCATCTCGAGGCTATGAAAGAGCTGTGTGACACCCTGAGCCCAGAAGACGCCCACCGCCTCGCTAAGACGCAGCTCAGGGAGTGTGAGACGAGACTCGCTGCCATTCAACGCCAGTTCAGTGGAGACCAAGACGCACCACTCCCTGATTCAAGGTGAGATAAGTATTGAAGTGTTAATTGCAGTGTGGTAAATATCAGACAGTGAAAAATGCACTCCTTAAATGCAGTAAATATTAATCTTGATGAGTACATTTGTGTTTTTGAATGCCCTCCAAAAACCGCTATGTATAAATACTATTCATTATTATTTAACTTTTTTTTCTTTCACTTAATCTCATACACTTCAACTTTCCATAATTGTATCTGTCCGGGCAAGTATGGTGATTTGTGTTTGCCATTTATCAAAATATCTGGGGCACTTCATAAAAGAGCCAATTGTCTGATGATGATGACATTTATAGACTGTAAGGACTGTACTAAAAAAAATCAATACGGCAATATATCTTGATAATTATTTTCCTAATATCTGTATAGTATTGTCAGCTCAAAAAAATCGATATTTTGAAAAGGAAATAAAAAATCAAGTGTTAATCAGGTTGTGAAACTTAAAAATAAAAAAAAAAGGTAAAATATCCTCATCTATGTTTCGCAGGATTCCTGTTCTCTCCAGTGAGGGAACATCGACCACGCAACCTGAACCTACGAAGCCAAGTGACAAACCTCTGGTCTCAGCTGAGGTATGACTGAGCTCATTTCTAGTGTCTCTGAGGAACATTTGGCTTGTGTTTATTCTTGAACCCCCTTCAGACAAAAGCAGTAGTGTTTTTACCACACCAGCTGTTGTTCCTGGGTGAGCGTATACCCATGACAAAGGCATTAAGAAAAACTATATAAAAATAGCATTCTTTGCACTGATGGTCTCGTTTGTTGTTACATGTACTTCATGATCATCAGAGGAAAAATTAGACTGTTTCAGAAATATTCAAAAGTTTCTCATAGCTCCAAGTGTTTTTTTGTTTGTTTGCATTTACACCTATATACTGTATACATATCATATATCATTTTCTACCAATGTTTGTAATAAGTGATATAATGATATAACTCTTCTTCAGGTGATTCAAGTGACAATGCAGACGGTCAGTGTGGAGAGGAGGGAGTTTGAGAAGCAGCCGTCTGTAGAAGAAGAAGTCACCAGAAAGGACGCGTTAGAAAGGTACACTGAATATAATATAATAATGTATAATTAGCTCTTTCTGAACTTTGATCGGCTAACCTGACAGTGTATAGATAAAGACCATTTTGAGGTCAATATGTTTATTTATTGAATGATTATTCTTTTTTTTTAAACCCGTAAAAATCACCCAGATATGAGAGCTGTAAGAGGAGTCTTCAAGCCCAACTGGCTAAAAATGAGCAGAGCATCAAGGACGTCCCCTCTGACTCGGTCTCTCTGAAAGGACTTCACACACGACTCCAGGAAATACAGGTATACCACATTTCACATAAAGTGACATATTTCAAGCCTTTTTTCGTGTTTATTTTGATGATTAAGGATTTACGGCTCCCGGAAATCCAAAGATTAAACTGACCAAATTATAATATTTTTAGAAAATGGATTTGTATGTGTTCAGTAATTAAAAGCTTCTCTTTATTAATTAAAGCACAGAAAAAAAGTTCTCCATGCTATTAATTTTTTTTGATGCACCTGTATATATGTTATTACTATTTACTAATAATTGGAAGATTTTCTTGTTATTGAAGTTCTATACTGTTATCTATCCCATGTTTCTTAATCCCATGACATGCCAGTAATCTTGATCTTAATCGTTGAATTCTTTCTGTCCCAGTTCTTGAGACAGGAGTCCGAGTCCCTGTGGTCTGAGTATGCGACCCAGAGCTCCCAGTGTTCCCAGTTAAACGGTAACACTGGTTTGGAGCAGGAGAAGACGGAGCTTCAGGAACAATGGCGTCGCCAACAGTCCAACCTGCAGAGGAAAGGCAGCTCGCTTGGCGCCGCTCTGCGACAAATCGACTCTACGGAGAATCACATGGTCGACTTCACCGACAGACTCGACCGCTATCTGAGACAACCCAAAGACATCAGCGCTTTCACACTGGCTAATAGCAACATGCTCAAAGATATCAAGGTATTTTGGACGACTATTCATTCCTTGTAACTTTCCTTGTGTTAAATTTGGCAATCTATCACACCAGTTATCCATGGCATTAGAAGACCATTTTAAACGTGACTTCACTGTAAGGCCCACATTTACCAAAAATATATCTATGCAGAAAACTTACATCGAAATGTTGAGGAATACAGTTAGTCTTTACATTGTATTCTGTCTTTATTCTCAACATTGTATTTCCCCTTTAATCTCAAAATTTTGACTTAATCTTGAAGTTGCCCTAATACTCGTCTTCCGTATGCAGTAAACCATGAATTTATCCTTAAGACTTCCTTTGGCAGAAAAATATGCACACTGACGTTGCAAACCAATGTTGTGGGTTGAGAGGTTAAAATAGGACTTCTAGGCAGGACTAAAGATGAATCAATTAGGTAATGTATTGTAAACCACAAGGTTTCACAGGATTCATGTTGCCTTGCAGGAGCTGAAAGATATCTCTTTTTCACACGCAGCCAAAGCTGTCTTCATTTCAGATACAAACACTTTTATTCAAACTTTCTCGTCAGCCCCCTCAACGCAGAGCGTTTTGTTGGGGTTTCAGCCAAAATAGTTGACACGTACTATCAGTTGTCTTTTTGGCAAACGCCAGTTGTGTCCTTGAGAGTGTTACCCTCTGTTCAAAGAAAACCCTGCACAATTCTCAGTAATAACTGGATCTAGCTTTATGTCAATTAAATACTGTCTATGCCACCACACCAACCTCACACTTAACAGCCTTTCCCTTCTCACACTACTCTTATTGTTTCTAAACATATATGAGTAAAGCTTTCAAAGTTCAGTAAATAATGTCTTTCTTGAAGACTTTTCTGTTTCCACTTTAACCTGTCATTTTTATTTTATTTAAATGTTCTATTTCTATTCAATCACTTTTAAATGTTTTATTTGTATTCATTCGATTTTCTAATGTGTATTATGTATGTATTGTTGCCGCTGTAAAGCACTTCTTTGAATGGCCTTGTGTCTGAATTGTGGTATAGAAATAAACTTGCCTTGCCTTCTCAGACTACTCTCTTTATCTTTCGTTGCGATAGGAACTGGACGACAACATTCAGAATGAGTTGGACCAGCTGTCTCGTCTGGACCCTGAATCTAGCGACCTGGACCCAAGAGACTGCCTCCCTCTGTCCCGCGAGGTCGACACACACAAAACCAGCCTGGACCAACTCCGCCAGCAAGTCCGAAAGAGCGAAGCAGCCGCCCGCGCTCTCGATCGCTTCCTCATGTCTCTACGTACCGTCGATGAAGACATCTCCGGAGTTCAAGGCGCCCCCTGTAGCGACCCCCAAGTATTGCAGGACTGTCGCGCTAAGCTAGCTGTTATAAGGCAAAGCATAGACAGCCTGAAAGAAAAGGCTCCTCAACTTGACGTGCTGCTACAAGGGGCTAGGCTTACGGTTACCAGGGATGGGGTACCGGCCTCTTGTTTGGATATGGTGACTACGTTGCTTAGGAGGCTAGAGGAGGCTGACAGTGGGTTGGCTGGTCAGCAGAAGGGCTTGAAGACAGAGACACAGAGCAGATCTTTGGGTCTGAGGAAGAGGACTTTGTTAGGGGAGATACGGAAGCTGCAAGAGACGATCGAAGCACAAGGACTGAAGGAGCCAACCATGCCGGCTGTACAACACAGGTGAGTGTTATGTGTTTTTATGCTTACATTTACATTTATTTATTTGTAAAGCGTCTTTCTTAACTCTGTTTAATTAAAGCTGGGGTGGAGGATTGGGGAGAGAATGGGGCGGCAGTGGCGAAGTGGGTAGGGAGTTCGCCTCTGGTGTGCAGGGTCGGAGGTTCGATCCCCCGTCTCCCCGCCACATGTCGAAGTGTCCCTGGGCAAGACACTGAACCCTGAATTGCTCCCGATAGTTAGCTTAGTTAGCTTAGCACCCTAGTGCTAAGCCTACCCTGCGTGGTAGCTGCTGCTATCGGTGTATGAATGTGTGTGTGACTGGGTGAATGTGTACAAAAACAATGTAAAGCGCTTTGGGTCTGTGATAAATGGAGATATAGCGCTGTACAAGTCCATTTACCATTTACCAGAATGGCAGTTGGGATAGAGATTCGAATCCAAATACCTCAACCGCTCCACTTGTTCTCTTTGGTCCCTTCCCTATGGTCCCTTCCTGACACGCTCTAGTCTACACCAACAAAGTCGTGCCAAAGTGAATGGACAGTCCCAACAGCCAATAAGAACAGAGAATCGGACCAATCAGAAATCATTTACCCCAGCTTTAATAAAACAAATCCTATTTCCAGTAAGAAAACAAGCAGACAAAGCCTGTCAAAGGTTTTCAAATAGAATAGGGATACAAACAGCTGTACAACAGAGGGGCATATTATGTGGATGTATGTTGATGACACAATACTTTTTATTTAAACTATTCCATTGTTTTCTGAAGAAGGAGAGATATCTGTTATTTTTATCATCAGATTGAGATGACAGGAACTGATCAATAGAAAAAGGTTCTTAGCAACAGTCTGTTACCCATAACAACGGTGAATTACTTAAACAGTAGTCAGTTATCGAGAAATATCAGGCAGGCTGTAGGATGCCGTGATTGACCAATTGTAATGAAGGATTGTTCAGTGATGTGTAATACTATTAATGACGGCCTTATTGTTTTTAGATTAAGTAATTGAATGCATTTAAATACTTTTTAACGATCTTTATGGGATCCTGTGTAATGTTTTGCTATTTTCTTTTTACATTTAATTGTATTGTGTTTGAGTTGTTGCACACAAAAGAATATAGAAATTAGTCGAATCAACAGACATTTACGGTACTTGCAGAATTAAAAGCCTGATTTTCTTTAATAATGACCCCTGGGCGCTCCGGTGGTGTAGTGGATAGAGCGTGTATCATATTGGCTCCGGCCTTCGTTGCAGTGGTCGCGGGTTAAAATCCGACCCGTGGACCTTTACTGCAGGTCATCCCCCCCTCTCTCTCTCACTCTGTCTCCCCATTTCAACTCTGAACTATCTAATAAAGCTTGAAAATGCCAAGAAATTATCTCGAAATAAAAAAAAAATTCCTTCTGTTTTCCCAGACTTCGTGCTCTGTCAGATTTGGAGGGTCAGATGCAGACGCAGCCGGCAGAGATCAAGATCCTGGAGGAACTTCAGGAGACACAGGGAGGAGGAGAGGAAATGTTTGAGGAGCTACAGACCCAGTGGAAGGACACGCAGAGAGCATTTTCTGAAGGGTAGGTTCGGATAGAGAGGGCATTTTATCACTCAAAAACCTAAATAAATGGTTCAAGTAACTAAATAAACGGTTAATTATGTCAAGATATCAGGAATAAATGACTTATCGTGACCAGGGTGTAGATTCCACGGAGACCAGACAAAGGGCGGGTTATAACAGAACAGAATAAAATGCGGAAGGTACAATGCGGAATTTAAATATCTTTTCAAATATTTATTTCAAAATCGTAATAATTTTTTTTTTATCTAGCAAAGTTCCAGGATGACATATTTAAGTAAAATTTTAACATATATAAGTTGTGTCTCATATTAGCCTCGTTTGAGTAGGAGCCGTCTTGCTCAGACCTTCGCAATTATGACGCGCGTCTTGCTGAGCGCACAGCATTTTTGCAGCATTGTTGCTGTGCGCTCAGCAAGACGTGCATCATAATTGCATAGGTCTGAGCAAGACGGCTCCTTCTCAAACGAGGCTACTAAATACCTTCTGTTATTTTGTCCCTGTGGCAGTAAGACACAGTGCAATGTCCTGCTGGATCTTCTGAAGAAGTTTGGGAGCTGTCGTGGTCAGCTGAGCAGCACCATGCGAGGAGCAGAGCAAACCATCGGTGATCAGGCTTCATACATGGGCAAAGACAACCTGCAGAGGAGCATAACCAAGGTTAGTACACAGGGTTATAGTTTGTACCGATAGCAGGCTAACTATCGACATTCACATGAGGCAAGTTGGGTGAAGTGTCTTGCCCAAGGACACAACAACCATGGCACTTGGTGGCAGGAGCGGGGATCGAACCTCCAACCCTTTGATCACCAGCCGACCCGCTCTACCAACTGAGCCACAGTCAATCCAAAATTGGCTTCTTTATGTCAAGAACAAACCTTTTTATATTTCTGAAATTCTTGACCTGCTGTTGATAGGATTCATATTTAATGTGAATGTTTGGACTAACACATTTACAAATATCGATTTATACATTAATGCTAATTCTTATAAAGCAATGCTTCAAAACATAATTAAAACAGGGAAACGTTGGTCTTTTAATGTTCACTTCAGTGGACAGATATTTCAAAGCTGTTTCCTTGTCTATGCATAGTTTTAATCAGCATATATTCTATACACTGTATATAATTTTTTTTCATGCATACAAAGAGGAAAACATCCTGAGCATGTTTGTTATAAATCATGCATTGGGGTGTTAAAGCAGTGCATAAGAAGCTACACCGTAAATATAAGTGTAGATTGCGGACACATCCATTATATAAGATGGGTCACTGTGTGTTTACATGTATTTGTGTGTGTGTGTGTGTGTGTGTGTGTGTGTGTGTCCAGGGTCGTGATATCAAGGCAGAGCTGAGTGGTCTTGGTGGATGTATGGAGGAGATGCGCGGCGTTTGCAGACAGTTGCAGACACAGCTGAAGAAGTTCCCAGAATGCAGTGAGGCTCCGTTTGAGTCTGAGGCTGACACACTCATGGACAACTGGCTGGATGTAAGCAGCTATATATGCATTTGTCTCATTTCCCTAGAAAATACATAGGAAAAAAACAAATAGTACATTTTTGTTTTTATAGGTATTCGGATATTAGGTTTGCTTGTCCAAGAAAGGAGACAATTAAAATACAGATTCTTAAATGTTTGATTATGCAGAATTGAAAATATAGTTCAAATCAACCTTTATTGAATGGCACTTTTCAGAGAAGGGAGAAGGGAGGGATACATAAATAAAATAGAAGAAAAAGTCTAGATAATTAAAAAACTAAACATACAAATAAAAAATCATAATAAATAGTTATAGTTATCACGTTTATAAAAAAATTAAAAATAAAAATCACATTCTGAGATTGATGTATTCCTTACCTCCAGAACAACCACATATAAGAATACAAACTCAAACTCAAAACAAATTGACTATATTCTAGTTTATGAACCCTGATTGTAACATATTGAGCACTGTTATTCTCTGGTGCCCTTTGCAGGTGACAGAGAAGGCAGATGCCTACCTGGATAACCAGTGTGTGGGTCTGGAGCTCTGGGAGAAGCAGCTGTTACTGGGCGGAGAGGTGGACGCCTGGGCCGGGTCCAAACTGGCTCTGTTCGCTGAGAGCCATCCATTCAACACACAGCAACAAGTCCTGGACATGAGGGTAAGATTGTAAGATTCACATAGGAGTGCATTTCTCACTGGGTGCTCCGGTGGCGTAGTGGATAGAGCGTGTACCATATTGGCTCTGGCCTTCGTTGCAGTGGTCGCGGGTTGACCCTTTCCTGCAGGTCATCTCTCTTCTCTCTCTCTCTCTCTCTCTCTCTCTCTCTCTCTCTCTCTCTCTCTCTATCTCTCTCTCTCTCTCTCTCTCTCTCTCTCTCTCTGTCTCCCCATTTCAACTATGTACTATATAATAAAGCTTAAAAATGATAGAAAATAATCATCAACAAAAAAAAGGAGTCCATTTCTTTTTTTTTGCGGCCTGAACAACCTCCAATAAAATAAGTTTTTTCCTTAGTGATTTGGATGGGAATTTTAATTTTTTTCTTCTTACATTTATTAATTGTTTTACCATAACAAGGTAAACAAGCACAATCGTGGTTTGATGTTCAAATAAAGTCACGTGACAAAATTTAAACGTAGTCAGGAATAATTATACAGCAATGGATGGGAAATCTTTTAAGGCCAATTATAGCCACTGTAACATAATGTATTGTCCTCCCTGATTTTTTGAAATTTCTCCCAAAATGTCATCTACAAGTAGAAGTTGAGATTTTGTTCTAAAATGTCCGTGGCTTTGTAGGATGAGATCGTGGCCAATGAGGAAAACATTGAACATTTCCACAAGAAGTCTGAGGAGATCCAGAAGATGCTGCAGGGACAAGAACCACCACTGGAGCTGCAGGTGAGTTCAAACATCTAGACGCTTTTCCACCAATAGTTCCGGGAACTTTTAGTACCAGGAACTCTTCTCAGGAACTAAAAGGTTCCTGCTGTGGCCCTATGTTGTCTGCGCTTACACCACGGCCCGAAGTCCCGGAAAGGTTTTGCAAATCAGGCCCATGATATGAACTGCATTGCACATGTCATTTTAGGGAGTACGTTCAAGTTGTGCTGTTGCTGGTCGTTCTTCATTACATCGCAATTGGATTGAATCCACACAGGAAAGCAGAAATCGTTATATTTTTAAATATCCTGGGTGAAATAAAACACTGCGAGCACTCGACCAATCATATATCTTCACTGCAGCCCCGCCCCCAAAGTTCCTGTACCCTTTGTAAATTAGGTAAAAGGGGCTTTAGTTATCTCATTATAAAAAACATATTGAAACTTGTAGTGCTCTATTCTCAATCCTAGATTCAGTGTTTGTGTCTTTTGCAATGTCTCTATCCTATTTTCTCATTGTATCTATACGGTGATGGAAACTCAGCTGAGGAAGAGCATGCAGTTATCCACTAGTCCAGTTGTTCTTAACTAAATTTTTGATTTTCTTTGTTCTAGTCCTGTTTTTTTTAAGGAAAGTAACAGTTTCTCTTCCAAGTTTGTTTTTACTTTTGCAAACAAGTCTAGTGCGCATAAGCTTCCTCGTTATTTAACAGAAATGTTGCAAATTTCAGATGGGCTTTATCAGACCCGCTCCACTGACATGCTTATGCTTTATGTCCCACAAGCCCGGTCTGAGCTGGGAAAGACAGCTTTTAGCTTCAGTGTCCCCGACTCCTGGAACAACTTACAGCAACAAATTAAACTAAATACCTTCATATCCTTTAACCAATTTAAACAAACTATCTTAAATCTGCCAAACTCTACCTGTAACTGTTTTAATTAGGCTATATTGTACATTCACCCATTTCATTTCATTTTAATTGCTGCCACTCTTCACCACTATGTAAATGTTTCAATTGTTTTTTTGTTTTTTGTTTTGTTCTTCTCCTCACCTGTTGTTGTGTATTTGATGTATTTGCATTGAATATTGTGTATGTATTGTTGTTTTTCCTTGGAATTTGTTTGAACTCGACGTCATTGAAAATGAGGGTCACCCCTCAATTGGTCTCTCGAGGATAAATAAAAGTGAAATGAAATGAAAATGAAATAAGCCACATTCACAAATCAAAACAAAACCATTCAGGAGGCCTACAATGCTATATTCTGCATCCTAGATAAAGTTGTTTAGTATGTTGCTATGTCTTAATGTATCAATTAGAAAAAATCTTTAACATAAAAAAAATTCCCATTGATTTTGGAAAATGATTAATCGAAGAAGATAGGAATAGTGATTTGTACATGAATCGGTTATTTTACCACCCATAGTCTTCATCCTTTCTTCTCAATAATTAATGCTATATTCTGAATCCTAGATGAAGTTGTTTTATGTATTTTGTGCGATGTCTCATTGTATCCCCCAGGTGATGGAAACCCAGCTGAGGAAGCGTATGCAGCAGGTGAAGGAGCTTTTCACCGACTGCACCGACGTGTTTGAGGAGCTGATCTCAGTGAAGACTCACCTGGCTGAGAAGTTAGAGGAATGCCAGAGCGCGGTGGAGAACGTCCAGGCTGCTCTCAGTAAGGTGGACGCCTCACAACCAAAGGCAGAAGACCAGATACAGGTACAAGGCAGAGTGTTAGTGATGAGTCCATTTGAGTTATTTATTGAGATATCGGGATGATTTCTTTTGATTATTTCTTGACAGAACTATTATCCTTGTTACTAAAGGAAAACAGAGAAAATAAAATGTATGATTTCATGTCTGTTTTTGGGCTGTTTAGGGTATATCCAAGCCTAGATACAGGTACATGGATGTTGTAGGTCCTAACTCACTTTGGTTCAGTGATTTAGTTTGTCCATTTTAGCCCGTTGTCTAGAAGAACCTATACTATATATTCCTGGTATTTTGTACCTTATAGAATTCTTACAATTTTAATTTGATTTGGTTGAAAAATGTACCTGATATGATGAGGTCCGAAAGACTGTCTCAGGTGGTAGAGCGGGTCGGCCAATGATTGAAGGGTTGGCGGTTCGATCCCCTCCCTGCCACTTGTGTCATGGTTGTTTTGTCCTTGGGCAAGACACTTCACCCACCTTGCCTCGTGTGAATGTAGATAGTTAGTATCTGTATTTATTTAACCTGTATAAATAAAAGGTTAAATAAATAAATATAACTTTAAAAAAATATATATATATTATCTCCCTTCCCCCCTCCAGGACCTGGTAGATGACCTGGCCTCTCAGGAGGAGGAGGCTGATGCCGTGTTGAGGGAGGTGGGCTTGGTGTCCAGCGTGGCGAGCCCTCAGGTCCTGGAGGCTCTGACTGAAGACGGACACAGACTGAAGGAAGCCATCGCACGGACCAGAGACATGATCCACCTCAAGAGAGAGGAGAGGGACAAGGGTCTGCTCAAGGTCATCACAGGTCAGTGTGTCTGTCACACTATAGGAGGTGATTGTTGTACTTTAAATAAAATCTATTTATTTATCTATCTATTTATTTATTTATTTATTTATTATTATTATTTATATTATAGAGTGTGTATTCGTCTCATTTTAGGAAGTTATTTTTGTACTTTAATTTATAATAACTTTATTTATTGATGTATTTGTGTTTATTTATGATGGCAAACTGTAATCATTTTTTCTTTTAGTACTGTGTTTTTTTATAGAGTTTGTATGTGAAATAAAACTAAACTAAACTAATCTAAACCATTTTGGCAGGTTATTGTTGTACTTTAAATTAAAATCACTCTATTTATTTATTTATTTATTTATTTATTTATTTATTTATTTATCTATGTGTATTTCTGATTGCAAAATTACTTCTACTGCTTCTTCTATTTGGAGAGTTTTTTTTCTGTTTGGTATCTTATTAATATCCTGTCATTTTGTAAGACATTTACAATGGGATGGGATCTAGTTTGTTCTTTTCTTACTTTTTTGATGTTTAATTTATGTTTTGTCATCATATATATAACGGTGTATTTGTGTCTATTTTTCCCCCTAGATGAAAGGCAGGCGTTCCAGGGATGGTTCCAGGACTTGCAGGTGTCGGTTAACGAATGCTTTGAGAATCCTGAGAGCAGAACCGACGTGGAAACATCTCTGAATAGACTCACTGTAAGTGGATGTGATCACAGAAGCCTTACCTCATGTAGATGTACAGGCAGTGTTTTTGTAATAAATCAGAATTCCTAATGGGGCAGACAGAAGTTACACACTAGCTTAAATTATATTAATGATTTGTGAGTATTTGTTTATTTAAAGGTGCTACGAAGAACTTTTAAATATTTCTGAAACAGTCTCACTCTTCCTCTAATGATCATAATTTACTTGTAACAGCAAACGAGACCATCATTGCAAAGAATGCTATTTTTTATAAAGTTTTTCTTAATGCCTTTGTCATGGGGTATACGCTCACCAAGGAACAACAGCACTACCACTTTTGTCCAAAGGGGCGCTAGAATTTACAAAAACTGAAAGTTCCTCGGAGCACCTTTTAACTTTAAAACATTTTAAAAAATAAAGGAAAATGATGGTCCCTCACAGTTTCTCTCGTGTGTGTGTGTGTGTGTGTGTGTGTGTGTGTGTGTGTGTGTGTGTGTGTGTGTGTGCGTGTGCGTGTGCGTGTGCGTGTGCGTGTGCGTGTGTGTGTGTGTGTGTGTCCTTCCTTCAGAGTTTCTTGAAGTCCAAAGCAGCAGAGAAGCGTCTGGAGCAGTTGAAGGCTCAGCTGGAGAGAGGCAGCCAACAGGCTCCGCCCACAACCCTATCCGAGCTCACCGATTGGCTGAGAGAGCAGCAGGCCGAGGTGGGGACGTTTAGCACACACTGCCTCAACAGACAGAAACAGATGGAGGCCCTGCTCACCGACCTGAACAGGTGAGTGTGTATTTGGTTCCTTCAAAAGCAAGTCTGCAAAAAAATAATTGCGTAATTTTTCATATAAAGGAATGTTTGTTATGCTCAAGCGATCGCCAAACAAGTTGATACAAAGTTGATTAAGCCTATCAGCTCCACAAAACTCTCTCTGTATTTCTCAGTATGGCAGCATTTATAAATTGGTGTCCCCTCCCTCCCCCCTCCCCCCCACACACCCTGACACTGGTGCAGGAGCTCAGAAGAGCCCAAGAAATGTTTCAGTTGTTGCCTCCGTTTATAAAACCTATTGTTTGACTTGTGTCTTGGGTTGTCCAGTCTGCAGAAGCAACACGACAGCTTCAGTGATTGGCTGCAGAGCAAAGAGAAACAGTCTGTGGACTCGGACAAGATCAAACTCCTTCTCAAAGTCCTTCAGGATGAGAGGTGAGCTTCAACGTTCACGTGCTGTTAAATACAGGACACATACAGCAACGTGTAACTTCTGGTTGCAAAAAAAAAAAATAATAATAATTTGGTTTCTCTTTTTTTGTGATACATTTTGTTTATAGAAAATTATAATCACTAATTAGTTTGTTTTTAAAATATGTATTAATATATTAAAATCATTTTAATATTTTGAATAACCAAAAGATACAAAGCCCATTTCCATTGCCTAGTCATTCTTTTATATGCTATGTCTTGGATATTGCCTTGTTGTTGTAGAAATGTTCTAAAATAAAATATTTTTTCTTTTCATATGTCAGTGGTAAAACAGATTCCCTGGGTGAGCTGTTGGCCTCCGTGCGCAGACAGGGCATTCGAGCTGAGGGGCTTTTGAAACGCGGCGATAACTTGATCCAGCGCTATAGAAGCCTGATCGCTAGGCTACAGGCCCAGGCCGATGCCCACAATGCCATGCAGGGAGAGTGTGACAAGTTTAAAACCGAAGCTGAGGGCACTAGGACCTGGATCACTGAACTGCTGAAACCGCTCACTTCATCCACCGGCAGAGACACACAGAAAGCTCAGGTCAGTCAGTTTGAAAACTAATATCATAGATATTGGAATATAGAGGAAATGAGAAAGAATAACCTACAGTATAACCTTATATTTATTCAATAAAAAAGACCAAATTTGACTTTTTCTTTCTCTTGCATGAGACATACTGTATATCTTATTCCACCATTTCTTGAATTTTATTTCCAAACTATATTTTACCAAACTTGCCAAAATTGCACGTAAAAATTACTATGTAAACTGTGTAGTTTTACAATAAACCATTTCACAAAAATACATTAAGTAGACCAGACAAAAAAGGAAAGACTTTGACCTAAACAGACTTTTTCTTTTGGGCTCATGTTGAAGAATATTATATTGTTTTCCACGTTGGTCCTCTTTCTCTTTTCTTGGTTTTATTGCACCATTTCTGATCTCACACCCAAGTTAAACTTTACTTAAACCTCCACGAGGGACTTTTAAAAGTGTATGCAACACCCTCTGTATCAGCAAACAAGACCTTCAGTGAAAAGGGGGCGACTGTGGCTCAGTTGGCAGAGCGGGTTGGCTGATGATCAAAGGGTTGGAGGTTCGATCCCCGCCCTGCCACCTGTGTCACAGTTGTTGTGTCCTTGGGCAAGACACTTCACCCACATTGCCTCGTGTGAATGTCGATAGTTAGTCTGCTATCGGTGTATGAATGTGTGTGTGAATGGTAACGTGGGAATGGGAACAGGTCTCCCTTGTAAAAGAGTCTTCGGTCTCAAAGGGATTTACCTGTATAAATAAAGGTTAAAAAAAAAAAAAGACATCCTAGAGTTGTGGAGATATTTCAATCTCGTACTAGCGACACTATCAATATCACTAAAATGTATTTTCCATTTTCCAAACATTTCCATAATTCTTCCCCATTTCCTCCCCCAGGCTATCCTGCGATGCAAATCCGAGGGAGACTCTAAAATCTACGATCTGAGAGAACACAGCGAACGTCTGTGCTACAACGACAACCTGGAGCGAAGCAACAAAGAACAACTTCAGGCATCTCTACGGGAGACTGAGGAGCAATGGAGCACGGCGCTGCAAACGGCCGAACAGGCTTTAGACAGAGCCCAGACCCAGGCACATCTAGACCAGGACTCGGAGGACTTTAAAACACAGTGTGAAAACGTTCAGTCCTGGATTAAAGACCAGGAGCAGAACCTAAAGTCGCTCGGAGGATGCATGCAAGTCCAAGAGAAGATTCAGGTCGCAAAGGTAAGTTTAAAATTTCCCACAAGGAACTTTTAAATATTTCTGAAACAGTCTCATTTTCCTCTGATGATCATAAATGACATGTAACAGCAAACGAGACCATCAGTGTAAAGAATGCTATTTTTATATAGTTCTTTCATTGCATTTGCTAGGAGTCTGAATCCCCACCAACTCAGACCAAACGATTTACAGCAGATGGGAGAAACATGTGTTTATGAACGGCACTAAATCACAGTTCACTTTGCTTCACCATGGTCATATTACCATTATTAATCTGACAGTCACACAGATAGATAGATAGATAGATAGATAGATAGATAGATAGATAGATAGATAGATAGATAGATAG
Source organism: Hyperoplus lanceolatus (assembly GCA_026929865.2). Lineage (NCBI taxonomy): Eukaryota > Metazoa > Chordata > Actinopteri > Uranoscopiformes > Ammodytidae > Hyperoplus > Hyperoplus lanceolatus. The sequence goes on from CM049408.1 coordinate 29,732,650, forward strand.
ATAGATAGATAGATAGATAGATAGATAGGTAGGTAGGTAGGTCATATTACCATTATTAATCTGGCATAGTCACATATAACCTCATCATGGCCATGCATCCTGCCGTCTCTCTTTCACTCACTTCATAAACAAATGCACGCACCGCCTGCACACACTAGCAAAGATCTTTAGGGCAGCAGGCGCCGGTTCCGGAAAAAAAAAAAAATACAGTCAACAAAACGTGGAAGTTCGTAGTGGCTATTTCATGTCTTTGTTTTTGTGCAAGTTGAAGAAATTAATCATATTGCAAAAGTATGATACAAACTCCAAAATTGATAATTGTCTTCTTTCCAGGACACTCTGAGCTCCAAGCCTGACGGAGATTCAAAGATCCAGGATTTGAAGCATCGATGCCAGAGTCTGTGCAACAACCAGGACTTAAACGAAAGCAGCAGACGGGAGTTAAATACGGCGCTCACGCACACAGAGGAGCAATGGAGGAAGGTCCTAAAGGAAGCTGAAAAGGCCCTGAGTAAGACAGAGACGGAGGCAGAGACAGAGAGGGAAGTGGAGGCTCTGAAAAGCCAGAGTGAGAGCATCCAGTCCTGGGTCAAAGAGCTGAAGCAGAAGCTACTGTCCTCCGGTGGGCATACAGTGGAGGAGAGGCTGCAGGTCGCACAGGTCAGTTTGTTAGACAGGTTTGATATTGTTTTTTATGCCAATGAGTAGTGCATGACTCAAGACTGGATTTTTGTTTCTTGATATTGATATTTGAGAGTGAAAAACTGAACTGATCATCATCAAATAATTATAAATAAAAGACAAATTACACATTATATTTAATTTAGCACCATTACTACATAGACTATTGTCTAGTACACTTTGCAAATGTGAGTAAAACTCAAACATTTTAAGGTAACTGTCTGCACAAGATTTTGTAGTTTTGAAGGCAACTAAAACTCTTGAGTTTGGAAGAAAACGGACTACATTTGAGCCAATTAATACGTATAATCATTTAAAAACTGTTCGAAAAACTTTCTGAACCAAAAAAAGTTGGCAGAACTTTTATGTTTTTTGATGTCTTTTATTGTAGAAGTCAAACCTTGAGGTTACATGACATATGAACGATACGTCATCTTGACAATGGCTCAAATGTAGTAAGTTTTCCTTAAATCTTAATAGTTTCAGTTGGCATCAAAACTAACAAATCTAGTAATGATAGTTGCATGGAAATGTTGAGATGTTTACAGTTTAGTGATCAAGGTCAAGGTCACTTTTATTTATATAGCACCTTATAAGAACCTAAATTCACCAAAGTGCTTTACATAAAATACATAAATTGAAATACAACAGCACACATTAAAAAAACACTTACAGCAATGACACAAAACAATTCATTAAAACGTAAAAGCCTGTGAAAAAAGGTGAGTTTTAAGAGTGGACTTGAAGGTTTGATAACTTTGTACTTGTAATAAAGACCACATCGACCTCTGATCTTTATGTCCCAAACCAGTATTTCTGTGTATCACCTTCAGGCCGTGTTGACATCCAAACCAGAGGGAGATTCTAAAGTTCTCCTGTTGAAGAGAACAGCTGAGAACATGTCTGAACATCTGGATGAAAGCAGCAGACCACTGACCCAGCAGCTAGTGTCCGACACAGAGCAGCAGTGGAGGGCCGTGCTACAGGCAGCCAGCCAGGCGGAGCTCAGGGGGCTCTCGGATGACTTTGATACCCAGAGTAAGAACACTCAATCCTGGGTACGAGACAGACAACAGAAGCTGCAGTCTGTGGGCGCGCACACACCACCGACGGAGAGGAGTAACACTGCACAGGTAGGGTTGGGTTAATTGGTTATTAAAGCCACCACGAGTAACATGGCACGTTGGCGTCCCCTTTGGACAAGAGCGGTAGTATTTTTACGACGCCCGCTGTCGCAAAGCTGTTTACTAGCGCGTGACAGGCGTGCGAGTGTGAACTGAGAAGGGCGCAATATAGTGCATGTCCGTGTGTTGAAAGTGTGAGGACTCTTTTCGGCTCCGTGAGAGTGGTTTTGACACTGCATCAACTAATGCCAGTCACTGCCACACACACCTGATTGCAATGAGTAGATGCAGCAGTGTCACCTAACTACTCTCTCTCTCACGGAGCTGAAAGACGTGTCCTCACAGAAAGCGAATGAACGAGAGACGGCAGTTAGTATGGATCACGATGAGGTAATGTGTTTGTGTTGTTGATGTAAATAATGACTATTTCAGATAATGGTTATCTGATGATGGTGAAGCAAAGCAAACTGTGTGTTAGTACCAACCGCTCATTCATTTAGGAGTAAACACTGCAGTCTAGTTTCGCTCTCGTGAAATTGTATGCACGTTGCTTGTCTAGTTTTAGTTGCTGGAAAGTGATGACGTTTTATTCAGCCTTTAGTCAAAATCTTCTATCTCTTTAATTCAATGAGGGATTTTTATTGCATTCACTTTATCAAAAATGTAATTATATTTTTTGAATAGCGTTAACTCTCGGTTAACTTAGCCTCTTATTTTTTGTTTGTTAAAGATTTCCATCACTTAACTGAACTCTTCCTCCCCTTAATATTAACTTTAAAATGTATAAAAGTTTGAATGAATCAGTTATTGCAGTTCATCAATATTATGTTATTTTTTATTTTTTTCCAGTCTGTCTTGAGCTCTAAGCCTGAAGGTGACTGTAAGGTGAATAACCTCAGGAGGCGTGGCCAGAGTGTGTGTGACCATGGCGACGCAGACCAAAGCAGGAAGTCCCACGTAGAGCAGGCGGTGAGAGACACAGAGGAGCAGTGGAGGGCCGTGCTGCAAAAAGCCAAACAGGCCGAGGCCGCTGCAGGAGCCCAGATCACCATGGGGACAGAGAGGAGGGAGATGGAGGTAAGGGGACAACTATCCCTGCGTTCCAATTCCCATACTTCCCTACTATACAGTATAGTATGCCAGAAAAAGATTCAGGATGTCCCAATACATGCAGGTCATGTAGTATGCTGAAAATACATAAATGCTCCACTAACTCCAAAAACATGTTGGAGTATTCGTCTTTATTCTTGAGATAATGAAAAAAAAACTTCCTTATCTGATTTTTTTTTCTCTCCTGTGGCCCTAAAACTCTTCTCTACTTATAGTGTAGTAAAAAGAAACAGTATGTGATTTGGAATGCAGGGTAAATGTGAAAACTGCATTCAGAATGACTAATACAGAGTGCTATGATACCAGTGCTACCAGCAGAGCATTAGTTATATTATATTATTACATTATATAAAGTAATTATTGAATAGGTCTCTGATAAAAAAAAACATTTTGTCATGTCTACATCGATTTCCAACTCCGAAAAAGTCCTCCAAAAAACCTCTACCTCTGCCTACTGTGAATGTCATATATTTAAGAGGTTACTCTTTGGCATAACTGAATGGCCAAAAAATGAATAATCCACGATCCATTTAGAACCATGTCATTATGTAAATATCTTTTTCTTTTTCAGATGAAAGAGTTTGGCAGTTATCAGCAGGACATCGGCAGCTGGCTGACAGAACTCCAACAACGTGTGGACGCACTGAAGAGCCAGAGCAAAGCTGAAGACAAACTGCACTCTGCTCAGGTCAGCTCTTTTTAAGATCTTTATTCAAACCAGTGTTTTTTATTTACCTGTTTGGTAAATACAGAGCCCCACCAAAATAGGTTATATTCCTTCATTTGCTTTGCTAATGTCTATACTTGATGCATTTTAATCTTGATGTATTTCATGCCCCTGTAAAGCACTTTGAATGGCCTTGTGACTGAAATGTGCTATAGAAATAAACTTGCCTTGCCAGTGTATTCAACCTTTCAGCTTAAGTCATACAATGGGCATTTTAGCAGCTAAAAATAATTAAGATTTGATCCAACAATAGCTACCCTTGAAGCATATGAGCCTAGCTTTTTACCCTGATGGGATCATCAGCCTTGTTTACATTCAGTCAGTTTCATGCTAAAATGACCCCAATAAGATACTTTTTTCTGGCATCAGTCACACAACACAAGTCTTAACTATGAGGCTTCTATATCTCATCCACAGGCCATTATAAACTCCAAACCAGAAGGAGACTCTAAGCTCCAGGAGCTCAGGAGACGCTGCCAGAGGTTGTGCGGTCAAGACATCGAGGAACACAAAAAACAAGAGGTAATTATATTTAATCATTTTGTTAAGGATCCCCAAACGATCCCACTACCTGTCCGTATTGTGTGCCACTGTGCGACTTGATTACATACCAGTTTACAGAGCCTCTGCTGCGTACTGTCTACTGTATTTCATCAGTGTTAATACGCAGCTTAGGCTCTGTAAACTGGTACGTAAACAAGGGGGCCGACTGTAAATAGCAGCACACTTGTTGACAGAGCCTAGGCCTTTGTAGATCTTTACAAAAAGTGATTTTAACAACAAGCATTCTCCAGAAAATTGCTGATTACACCACACATTTCATCCAGCTTCAACAGACAGTGAGCGGTGCAGAGGAGAAGTGGACGCAGGTCATTCATAGCTCCAAACAGGCGGTGGAGCAGGCAGAGAGAGGCTGCACGCTGGAGCTTCAGATCAGAGACTATGAAACTCTGAGAGAGAACACTAGAGTCTGGCTGCAGGAGAAGGAGCAAAGCCTGGGGTCTATGGACGCACAGACGGACGCTGAGAGGACTATTAACACTGCACAGGTCGGTTTGAATAGTCAATGGTTTGGTTGAATATATGGTAACACTTTACAATTAAGTACACATGATTTTAGTAACTACTACAGTTTTTTTTGTTAGTTTTTTTTAGTAACTGCTTCATAGTTTTGTAGGTAATGTATAGCTATGTAGTAGTGACAAAAAAAATTTGGGGCCAGATTGTAAATCATAAAACTAAAGTTGATTGATTTGAGGGTTCAGATCATAATTTCTTAATATAATTTATTTTCCTCAGTCTATCCTTGTCTGCAAAAGTTAGAAATGCATTGTGGATAAGATGAAAAAGTTAAAAGTACTTAGTATTTAAAAAAGAGAATAAATTAAACAATAAAAAATATTGTAGAAAAAGAAAAAAAAAAGTACTCGATTCTGCGATTTTGCAGAAAGTAATTAATATGCTAAAAAAATTCACATTGATATTTTTTCAATTATTTTCCCCAGACCATCCTGAGCTGTAAGCCCGAGGGAGACTCTAAGCTAACAGAGCTTCGGCTGCGGTCCCAGAGTCTGTCTGACCAGGCGGACCTCGAGGAGAACCGTAAAATATCAGCCCAACAAACTGTGAAAGACCTGGAACAGCAGTGGACTAAACTTCTACACTCCGGTGAGAACACACTGAAGAAAGCCCAGCTCCAGTACTCACTTTCCAGGGAGCTAGATGCCTTCCACACCCAGGCAGCGAGCACCCAAACCTGGGTAAAAGATCTGCAGAAACAGGCTGGGTCTAAAGGGAGCGGTACACAGGGAAGCCAGGCTCAGATAGAGGAGAGGCTCAACACAGCACAGGTAAAACTAAATAGGAGTTGTTAAAAACGTCTGTATGTTGTATGTTTTATTTTGCGTATCTCAAATGCATAAATAACTACTTTCAAGTACAAGGAAGTTCAGAAAGTGAATTATCATTATCTTATATTAACTAATAGTTTGCGGTTTGATCATTTTTGCGTTTGGAATGTATGTGAGGAACTTCAGTTTTTTTTGTAAGAACTGTTTGGATATTTTTTGAATATTTTCTGAATTATTTATTCTAGTAAATTTAGACTTTAATCTTTTAGATTATCTGGGTTTATTCAACGTAGAGTTTTCTTCTTTAATGCCAAAACAAAACAAAAAATCTAAATAATATCCTACATCCACTTTTTTTCCACAGAGACCCTCAAACAAATCAATAGAAAAGATGACAGGATGATTATAGAAATAATGGGTTTTACTTTTTTGTAGCACTTTTTTTTATATTTTTATTTTTTATATTTTTTATTCTATTTTTATTTTATATATAAAATTGGTGGATAATTGTGTGTTCAGGTGATCCTGAGCTCCAAGTCTCTAGGTGAGTCTAAAGTGAGTGAGCTGAAGAGGAGAGCAGAGAGTCTGTGTGAGAGCAAAGGGCTGGAGCAGAGATCTGTGGTGGAGCAGACACTCAGAGACACAGAGCAGCTGTGGAGGAATGTTCTGAAGGGCGCCGAGGACACACAGAGGTACTGGACACTTTCTTATATTCAAATATGTTTAATGATATATTTAAAGGTGCAGTGTGTAATATGACATCATCAAGAAAGTTCTACAAAGTTCTAGAATGCAACGCTCCCTGGGTAACCCCAACCCTTTTGAATAATAACAGAAGCTACAGTGGCCTTCAAGGACAAGAACAATTCAAAATTTTAAACAATGCACCTGATGACATTCCAACTATGACACTTTCAAGATGGCGGCACTAGGCCTTGGTCCAAAATATGCAGAAATATGGACATATATTAAACCCTTTCTAAGGGAAAAAATAATAATAAAAAAAAAATGTCAGCTATTATGCACTAAATTAAATGTACTTATGGATATTATAATTACTTTCTACAAAATCTGCTAGGAAATAAAACCCAAAATTCTACACACTGCAGGTTTAAATGGTCTATATACTGGAGACTGTTGGGAGCTGTTTTTGTGTATAAGTACTTTATAAGGAACACACACAGTGAATTCAGCAACATTTATTTATCCTTTCTCACTTACTACTTACAATTTTAAGTAATACGTGTAAGTAGTAAGTAACAACTGACATAATGTAATAGTTTTGCTTTGTCAATACCTGATTTTTCGTCTGCTGTGACCCATCAGCCAGTTGAAGGGTGTAGTGGATCATCCTTGTTTTTTATTTTATTTTGTGACAGTCTGTGATCACTTGAATTTGAAGGTCCAATTAAGACTGAATTGAATTGTGATTCTGGAATTCTTACGTCACTTTTCGTCTGCTGTTACCCATCAGCCAGTTGAAGGGCTAACAACTGTTTTAAATCTTAATCCTTTGAAATCCTTTTTAAAAGTCAACTTATATTATATTGTTTAATTTTTTTTTTATATCTATCATAACTTGAATTTGAAGGTACCATCAAGACTGAATTAAATCGTGAAACTGAATTATTCTGTCCCCCACTGTGTCCCCTCAGCCAGTTGAAGGGTGTAGTGGAGCGCCTGGTGCCTACTATTATTGTATTGAATTGTACAGATTTCATATTGTATCTGTCTGTGATAACTTGAATTTGAAGGTCGAAATAAGACACAATTAATTGTGATTCTGGAATTCTTACGTCACTTCTCGTCTGCTGTGTCCCCCTCAGCCAGTTGAAAGGTGTAGTGGAGCGCCTGGTGTCTTGTCGGGCCCAGAGATCCCAAACTGAGTCTCGTCTCTCTGAGCTCCAGAAGCAGAGCTCCAGCCTGCCGCGTCTCTTCCCCTGGCCTGGCCTGGGAGAGCGCAGGGAGGCAGTGGAGCAGGCACGCACACTCAGGGACCACAGCACTGCTCTGGCTCCTGTTCTCAAAGACCTACGCAAACAGGTAAAGAATATTTTATTTTATTTTATTTTATTTTATTTTATTTTATTTTATTTTATTTTATTTTATTTTATTTTATTTTATTTTATTTTATTTTATTTTATTTTATTTCATTTAATTTTAAAATCTGTGTATATTTCCTCACAATTTGTTACTTGTTCTTACTTTGTGTTTGCTGAAAAGAAATCGGGTGTTATGGGTGTTAATACACAACATAGTCTCTGTAAAAAGGGATGTTGCCAACTACGTACCCTTTGTTTTCATACAAGTTTACAGAGCCTAGGCTGTGTTTTAACATCTGATACTTTTTCCAGCAGACACACAGTACAGACAGGTTTCGGATCATGAGGAGATATTCACTGATTTTGAACAAAAGTGATTTTGACAACAAGCGTTCTCCAGAATCACTGACTGTGTTGTAACAGTTCCAGATGCCTATTATATTTAAGGGCTTTTTCCACACCTAAGAGTCTGAACAAACATGCATGGTTTTGTTTCCTCCTCTAGTCTGCAGAGATGTTTGAGATCACTAAAGACAGTTCCTGGTCCGATCCCTCCTGGACAAAGAAGGAGGAGTCTATACCCGCCATGCTGAAAGATCTCACAGTGAGTTTTAGTCACTGAAGTTACAAAATACATCTAAAGAAAAATATAAGTAGCATCTTTACTAGCATCTTTCTTTTTAGACATCCGAAATTTGTCATAAAACTGTTCATCAACCCAATATTAATTTTATTTTCATTGAGACATTGTATAGTGGACCATCTGAGTCCTTAATAAAGATTATTATATAGTGTTATCTCAAAAGAAAATTAATATAATGGAAAAGGTAATTGAAAAAAAATTATTGAATTGAAAAACTGAAACTTTCATATATTCTAAATGTATTACACATACATTGAAATATCCCAGGCTTTTTTTTTTTGTATAATTTTGTTGATAACGGCTTACAGAATTGCTCATGACAATTTAAAAAATCCTCTTTTATGTAGCTTCACATAAAAGATAGTAACAAACGTTTGACCAAGTTAATCTGCCTGTTGTTTTTTCAGAGTGCCATAGGCGAGCTGGAGCAGGGCATCCGTACAGAGAGGCAGTGCACTCAGCTCGTGGAGCAGCATGAAGCTGCTCAGGCCTGGCTGAGAGAACACGTTAAAGGACTGGGAGATCCTCCAGCAGACAGACAGGGGCTACAGAGCGCAGTCAGCACACTCAAGGTATGTAGCCCCTTTATTAAAACATATTTAATAAAGACATCTGAAACATTTAGAGTCATGTTTGGACACTGTGTGTACATGTTACATTTTTCACTAAGAAATGGCACAGTTTTAATGTTGAGGATTTGGGGCATAATGTATAACTTAATTTTTAATTTTTTTTAAATCACCTGATTAAATTATAGTCCGAGGTTCTTTTTTTATTTTATATTTTTTATTTTAACCAATAGCACAGTTAGTTAAATAGGAATTGGATTACGTTATTGGCAAGTTACTACTATATCAGCTTTTATTATGATAAAAAATACATACTGAAAAACTATCACATTATTGGCAGTTCTCATGTATAAACCGTTATAACATTATTGGCTTCTACACACGTGCCGGAGTCAACCCAACACCCCCAAAATGTTTGACGTTATGTATATTATTTAAAACTCCTAACCAAACTCTCAAAAAACTATTTCCAAAGAAGCTAGTGATTTTTTTTCATGCATTCTAATCATCTCGTTACCCCCTCTCTCCTCCTAACACCAGGCCTTGCTGCAGACAGTGGCTCGGGAGCAGCGAGAGATGGAAGACCTGGACTCTTCCAGGGACAGTTTGTTGAGCCTGTGCACACCGGGAGGCAAAGACGCCTTAACCCTGGAGATCAGCCATCTCCATGAGCTTTGTTCAACCTCTGAACAGGAGGTGAGTGCAGTTCCCTTTGAATTTCTTATTTTGTCATAATGTTATGGCTTTGGGTATGGATGGGTGGCAGGGTGTGTGTGTGTGTGTGTGTGTGTGTGTGTCTGTGTCTGTGTCTGTGTGTCTGTCTGTCTGTGTGGTCGTGTGTGTGTGTGTGTGTCTGTGTCTGTGTGTCTGTCTGTCTGTGTGGTCGTGTGTGTGTGTGTGTGTGTGTGTGAGTGAGAGTTTGTGTGTGTGTGTGTGTTTTTGCATGTGTGTGTGTGTGTTTTTGCATGTGTGAATATCTCTGGGTGTGTCGTGGGAGGGGGTATGGGATGATGACTGTATTAAGCACTTTGAGTTACATTTGCTTCTATGAAAAGTGCTACTGTATATTAATAAAGTTTCATTGATTGATTGCTTAGCTTTTAAATGTTTTATTTCTATTCATTCGCTTTTCTAATGTGTATTATGTATTCTAATCTTGCCCCTGTAAAGCACTTTGAATGGCCTTGTGTCTGAATTGTGCTATAGAAATAAAAATAAACTTGCCTTGCCTTGCCTTGATTAAAGGTGAGGGCGCGTCTATCGGGCTGTGAGAAGCGGCTGGTTGAATTGGACTCACAGCAGGCGAAGAGAGCCGGCGGGCTGAAGGAGAGAGCTGCAGCGCTACAGTGGGAACTACGATCTCTGGACCAAGCTCTGAGCTACAGCGAACCACAGAACAACATCACACAGCTACAACACCACTGGCACAGCCTTCAGGTTATTACTACTTCCCTTATACTAGCTGTTATATTACTTAAACTTAGAGCGCCTTGCATGGCAGCTACTGCCATCGGTGTATGAGTGTGTGTATGAATGGGTGAATGTGGTCAGAAATGTAAAGAGCTTTGGGGCTGAGAAAATCGGCTAAAAAGCGCTATATAAGTCCAGTCCATTTACCATTTACCATTTAAACTAGTTAGACATGTGTGTTAGAACTTTACTTATACTATTGATTGGTTTATTGATAGATTGTCTTTTTTTCGAACATGCAAGCAATAACAAAAAAATCGTATACTACCTATATATAATTAGTATACCACTTTACTTATACTAGCTAGACATATGTGTTAGAATAGTCCAATTCTTCCGGTGTTATTGAAATTCAAGCACTTCAAGTTCAGTGAATGAGCTGAAAAGATAAGAGGTAAGACTTGCTAGAGGTCAAAGAAAAAGTGTAGGTGACCACAAATGTAAAAGATCATTTGAATGTCGGAGTTCTACAAAGGGAACAAAGAATGGGTTCACAACGTTTAGCTTTTTGGCATCAATGGCAGTAAATGAAGCCTTGAAAATTGATGCAAACAATTTACACAGGTGTATCTCCGAAGCATTATATGGACAATAAAAGCACAAGTAGAAAGTAGCAGATTAATATTATTGTTAGATTATGTTAATTTCAGATTACATTGAAACATTAAACTGCATAAATTGCAATAGAACTAGAAAAATGGAGTTGTTCTAAAACTGTTGAACCAAAACACAAATTCTGATGTAAATAAATCTTCCGAAAAAGGTTTTGTACATTAGGTGAGCAAACATGACATTGTTGCAGACATGAATGTTACTTACGTGGTTTTGTTGTCTTCCTTCTCGTTAGAACTGTGATATGTCACTACAAGATTTGGGTGTGAAAGTCCATGACCTTAACAAGGAAGTGAAGGCTTTACCTGCCACGGAGCTGCCGACAGAAATTATCACTATGGTGGAATCCTTATGCCAGCAAAATGACAGGTACCTTGACTCACAACTCTTATAATTTCAGCTTTGATGTACAGCTCTGGAAACAATTAAGAGACCACTCCAAATGTTCAGTGTCCCTCGTTTCACTATTTATAAGCATATGTTTGAGTAGAACAAACCCTTTGGTTTTATAATATAAACTACTGACAACATTTCTACCAAATTCACAATAAAAATATTATGATTAAGAGCATTTTCAATAAGTAATGCAGAGATGAAGGTTGAAGAAAAATCTGGTCTCTTCATTTTTTCCAGAGCTGTAGTAGATCTTTGTCAGATAAATTATGACCCTAATTGTTACCCAGTTCATAAGACAGCTAGCACCACTATATTTGATAAACACTTAACATTGGAAAACGATTCATATAATCTTGCTTAAGTAACATCTGTCCACTTCACCACTTGGGCTTCTTAAACTGTATATGACCTATTTCTAAAAATTCTACATGAAAAAGTCTCAGCTGGCATCCGTCTACTTCAATTAAGCTTTCAATTATTCTAACATACAACCAACATGCCTTAGTGGGTCATGCTGATCCTGATTAATGACATTGAAACACATAGTTCTCCTGATTTATAACCTGAAACGTCCAAAGATTACAGTTTATCTAATCTTGAATTTAGCAATGTGAATCACAGTTTTCTGACCGCATTATTTCGCATTATTTGTCGCATTATTGGATTCATTATTAGACACATTATTTGAAGCATTATATCATATTATTTTAAATTTAAATTCGAACACATTTGTTGATCCAGAGAAATATGTTTTAATCTGTTCTTGTGCTTGCAGTTGTTTCACTTGCAAACTGTCTAATGCAAAATCAATCATATCTAGTATATTTCATGCAGATACCTTGCAAATTGTTGTGTTAACCATGCAATATATTTTTTCCAATTGTTGCCTACAGCCTAAAGTCCAGGATGAGTGAGCATCAGGGCACCTGCTCTACAAACACAACTCGCTATGTGATGGACTGTCTCCACGGTCTTCAGGAGTGGAACCAGCAGAAACCATCTGAGTCCATTTCTTCTTTGAAGGTTCTTGTAATATTTTTACTGTTTTGTTAGGCAATGTAAGTACTTTGTTTCAGTGAATATTTGTAAAGTTGAATACATTTAAGAGCTCACTATTGCCTAGATAACGCAATTGCATAACGCTGGTAGATATTGGAACTAAGAAGATATGATTCAATGAAAGAGATAAAAAAAAGTTATCAGAAAAAGTTGGTAAGTTTAGGGACTGGTGGAGTGTAACATTTAAACTATATGATACCTTTATTTATGCTCACGTGGCAATGAATGATCTGTTCGATTTTTTTATTTCGACAAACACTTTTAACATTATTTTCCTCTTGGATTTAGGAGAGTTTTGAAGAAGGTGAAAAGTTGCAGGTCGGCCTGCGAGAGGCGCTTTCTCAGAAGACGTTTCTAACCGACTGTCTGATGCCGGTCCTGTTTGAGAAACTGGAGAAAGACGGATCAGCTACTCTCAGAGAAGCAGAAACACATAAGGCTTCTCTCAGCCAGAGCTTGAAGGTATTTAAATCATGTTATCTTATTTTGTTGATTAAATACTGCAAGATTTATTTAGGATACATATAATAAACACTGAAGTAACTGATGCAAATTTGTATCCTTTCATACAAGGAACTCGGTGAAAAGAGAAAGAAGAAGCTGCCTGATGTCCCTCGTGGTAATCAAGAGGAGACAAAGACACCTATAGTGGCACCACCAAGAAAAAACAAACGCTCACCTGAGAAAAAAGTAATACAGCTGCCGGAAGCTGAGGCTAAAGCATTAAGGTCTACTGAGACAGCGGTGATGGAAGACACAAAATTAACTGTTGAAATTACAGAAACAAAATCTCAATACAAGAGTATGATGTGTGCGTTGGCAACAGCCCAAAGTTTTACCACTTCTGAAGAAGCACAGTTCAGAAGCACGGAGCTCGTTATCACAACTGAGCCCGTTGAGGCTGAAAAAATTAAACCTGCTGTTCCAGAACCTGTTCTGATCCAAAAGGTCACTGAGAATGTCCTTGAATCAGTCCAGATTAAGCCAACTATTGCACCACCCAGAAGAAAGGCTAAGAATGGTGACAATTCCACAACTTCTGAGACAGTTACCCAAGTGATTTCACCGGATGCAAAGCCTGAACAAATTAAGAAAGAAGTTGACGATCGAAAGTCTTCTATTCCTGATGTGGTCACAGAATCAACTCAAAGTACTGTTGTGGAGTTGGGTAAGCTTTCACCAACCAAAAGAAAGTCAAAGGGTCTTAAACCTTCCCCGGAACCAAATACCACAGAGTCGACAAAGACAGAGGGAGGGCCTGATAGTCAAAAGCCTTCTTCAGCTCCGGAAAAGGCCACATCAACAACTGTGATTACTGTTGTCGAAAAAGGAAAGGTTTCAGCTACCAAAGAATTGCCAAAAACCAAGATGGAGTCTGACAGTCAGAAGCTATCTTCAACCTCGGAAGTAGTGACAACAACAACTGAAATTACTGAAACTACTGTTGTGGAAAAGGAAAAAGTTTCACCAACCGAAAGAAAGTCAAAGGGACGAAAACCTTCCTCAGAAATGACAAAGACCAAGGAAGAACTGGCCAGCCAAAAGCCTTCTTCAACTACACAGGTGGTGACAGCAAAAACAGAGATTAGTGAAACTACTGTTGTTGAAAAGGGACAGGTCTCCCCTACCAAAGTAATGCCAAAGGTTCTTGAGCTTTCCCCAACACTGGCAAAGACTAAGCAGGTGTCTGGAAGTCAGACGGTGTCTTCAACCTCAGAAGTGGTCACAGTATCAAGTGAGATAACTAAAACTACAGTTGAGGATAAAGATATGGTTTCACCAACTGAACGGAAGTCAAAGGGACGGAAATCTTCCCCAGAACAGACCAAGACCAAGGAAGAACTGGCCAGCCAAAAGCCTTCTTCAACTGCACAGGTGGTGACAGCAAAAACAGAGATTAGTGAAACTACTGTTGTGGAAAAGGGACAGGTCTCCCCTACAAAAGGAAAATTAAAAGTTATTGAAATCTCCTCAGAACTGCAAAATACCTCTTCAGCTACACAGGTGGTAATAGCAAAAACAGAAATGACTACATGTACTGTTTTGGAAAAGGGACAGGTTACACCAACCAAAAGGAAGGATCGGAAACCTTCCCCAGAATTGCCAACAACCAAGGAGGTGCCTGACAGTCAGAAGCCTTCTTCAACCTCGGAGGTGGTCGCAGCAAAAACTGAAATCACTGTTGTTTCACTGACCAAAGAACTGCCTAAGGACAAGGTAGAACCAGAAAGCCAGAAGATGTCCTCAACCTCAGAGGCAGTCACAGCAACAACTACTGTTGTGGGTAAAGAACCAGTTTCACCAACCAAGAGAAGGTCAAAGGGTCGTAAGCCGTCCCCAGAACAGACCAAGGAAGATCCAGGCGCTGTGATACCAACTTCAACTCCAGATGTAGTGACAGCAAAAATGGAGATTGATGAAACTACTGTTGTGGAAAAAGGACAGGTCTCCCCAACTAAAGCCAAGTCAACGGTTATTGAACCATTCCCAGAACCGACAAAGACAAAGGAAGGACCTATCACTCAGAAGTCATCTTCAACTGCTGAAGTGTTAACAACAACAACAACTGAGATTAAAGAAACTACTATTTTGGGGAAAGATACAGTTTCGCCAAGCAAAAGAAAATCGAAGGATCGGAAACCTTCCCCAGAACAGACAAAGACCAAGGAAGAGCTGAATAGCCAAAAGCCTTCTTCAACTCCTGAGGTAGTGACAGCAACAACTGCGAGTACTGTTGTGGAAAAAGGAAAGGTTTCACCTACAAAAGGACAGTCAACGGTTCCTGAACTTTCCCGAGAATTGCCAAAAACCAAGGAGGAGCCTGAGAGTAAGAAACCAGCATCAACTCAGGAGGCGGTCACTACAACAACTAAGATTACCGAAACTACTGTTGTGGAAAAAGGCCAGGTTTCGCCAACCAAGAGAAAGCCAAAGGGTCTGAAACTTTCCGAAGAACTTAGTACGACAGAGGTGATAAAGACCAAGGAAGAGGCTGGCACTAAGAAGCCAACTTCACCTGTGCTCGTGGTTACAACAACAACCACAACGAAAAGTACAGTTGTTTCACCTACCAAAGTAGAGCCGATGGGTATTGAACTTTCTCAAGAACTGCTGAAGACCCAGGAAGAGCCGCAGAGCCAGAAGGTGTCTTCAACTCCAGAGGCAGTCTCAGAATCAACTGAAACAAGTGCTGTCAAAGAAAATAGGATTTATCCAACCAAAAGAAGATATAAGGGTCCAAAGTCCACCCTGGAACAATCTACCAAGGAAGTTACGGACACTAAGCAAGAGCCTGATACGCAGAAGGCTTTATTGAGCTCCATAGTGCACCCTGGCTCTTATGTGGAAGAAACAAAGAAAATAGCAACCATTATTCTAGATGTATCAGATCCTTTCATGCCAACGCATAGGATGTTAAAGGGTCATGACGTTTCCATAGTCCCAGAGGCAGTATCTCCCCTTGGTAAAATGACTGGTGTGGAGCCTAAGGAAACAGAGCAGAATTCTGGAAATCGCCCTAAAACCCAAGAGTTTCAAGTGCAAGCTGAAACTGCTGTTGTGGAACAAAGCAAGGTTCTACCTCCCAAGAGAAAGTCAAAGGGTGCTGAACTCCCTCTTCAACTTGCTGACATTAAGGCACCTCAGGCAAAGGGAGAGCCTGATGGTCAGACATATTCTTTGAGTTCCAATGTTCAAAATAAAAGTGTTGTTATTGAAGAAACAAATATTGTACCACCCAGAAGAAAGTCAAAGAATGGTGACTTTTCCGCAACTTCCGAGACATCCGTTACCCATGTCATATCACCTGATGTGAAGCCTGAACAAATTAAGAAAGACGTTGATCAAAAGCTTTCAACTACAGATGGGGTTAAGGGATCAACTAAAACTACTGTTGTGGAGAAAGGTAAGCTTTCACCAACCGACAGAAAGTCAAAGGGTCTACTACTTTCCCAAGAACTAAGTACAACAGTTTCGACAAAGACCAAAGAAGTGTCTGACAGCCAGAAGCCATTTTCAACTACAGAGGTGGTCACAAAAACAACAACAACAACTGAGATTGAAAAGACAGTTGATATTCAGAAGAGATATTTGGTGCTAGATGTTCCTGAGAAGGGAGTCATCCAGACATGTGAGATGAAACCAGAGGCTATGGCTGAAAGGGACTCAACTCAGTTTACCTCAGAGGTGCACCCTCAAAGGACAGAGACAGCATTTTCAGTAATAAGCTCATCTAAGCAAGACACAATAAAACCAAGTGGAACAGTGAAGCTCTCAGAAACCACAATGGATAGACCTAAAGAGGACAAGGAACATGGTGTCAAAGTAGAGCATGGTAAAGTGTCGACACTTGGAGTTTCTGATGCACCCAAAAGCCTGGATGGAAAGTTTGTTGAGGAAATTCACTTGGGCTCTGAAGTGCGCATTCTACAACTAGATATACAGACCAGTCAGGAAGGGGAGAAGACATCTGTCCCAAGCACAACAAGGATAGATACAGTTCAAACAAGTATCCAGAGTCAAGGTGTGCTAGAAAACAAAGATATGAGTCCTGCAGATGTGAAGCCAAAGAAGGCTGCAGTTAAGATGACAACAATAGAAATGCGAAAAGGAAGTTCTGCCCAACCCTCTTCTGCTTCTGAAGCTTTGAGTCAAGACAAGGCATGGACAGAATTTGTAGACGTAAGAGTATCTAAGCAAGATAACGTAAAACAAAGCCAAACAGGACAGTTAAATGTAACTGAAACGCAAATCGAATTCATCAAAACCACACAGGAAAAACCCACAGGTTTCTTGGAAATTGTTGTCCAAGATCAGCGCCCTACACTGTCAACAGCTAGCATGGATGTTGCACCAAAGACCCTGGATGAAAAATCTGTTATCATAAAGCAAATTCACACAGGACCTGAAGTGCGCATTGTACAACTAGGTATGCCGCCTAGTCTGAAAGAAAGCAGTATTGACAGCCAAGACAAAGTTGCTCTTAGGGACTCTGTTCAACCCATCTCTTCTGGATCTGAATCACAACCAAATGAGACAGAATTCATAGAAATAGGCTTATATGATCAAGATGTAGTGAAACCAAGTACAACTGAGATGGGACTCTTGAAAATTGCACAGGCTAAGCCCACGGAGGTGAAGGAACAAGGGGTTCAAGAAGGGGCTCCTAAAGTGTCATCGCAGGGTGTGGACATTACAGCCAAGTGCATTGATGAGAAGTCTGTCAGGATGGAGAAAATCCACAAGAAGCCTGAAGTGCATGTTTTCCAAATAGATAAACCGACTACTCTTGATGAGAGTATCACTTTTATCAAATTATCTAAAGACTCAATGGTAGATATAGTTCAGACAGGAGAAATGGCAGCCAAAACCGAAGATGAGACAACTCCTGATGTTAAGCCAAGGAAAGCCACAGTTAAGACAAGAGTGGAAGTGCAAGAAATTAGTACAGAGAAAGTGTCTCAGAGTGACTCCTCTCAACCCACTGCTGTTGCTAGTACGACAGTGCAGCCAAGTGAAGCAGGTACAACACTTGCAGAAATTAGCTTATCTCTGCAAGACACTGCCAAACCAAGTGAAACATTGGTAACGCTAGAGGGCATGAAAATCATCCAAGAAAAACCCCAGAAAGAGCAAGAAATCACATCTGTTACAATAGCAAAGGCGCCAACGATAGGTGTGGATCAAGCAAGTGTCCTATCTGAAAAAGTAACTGATAAGCAAGGTGTTGTAGCTAAACCTACCTCCGTCGTAATTACAACTGCTCGGACACATGAGCTAAGGACAGACATTTTAGAATCTGATCAAGACAAATTAAAACCAAGTCAAAGTGTTACTCAGCAAGAATTATTGAAAACCACAGAGGAAAGACAGAAACAGGTCAAGGATCGGGATGTACCGGCAAGCTTAGAGGAAAAGTCTGTTAAAAAGGGAGAAATATCCATGAAGGTACACGAATACAAAACGGTCTCCATGAAGGTACATGAATTCAAAACTGTTACAACAGAAAAGGAACCAAGCATGGAATCAAGTGTCCGGGTCGAGACACTTACAGAAATCAAGGATGGTACAGCCATTGACAAGTCCGCAGTCAAGATGACAAGGGTGGAAGTGAGAGAAAGCCTTACTGAATCTCTGTCTGAATCCAGTGTGATTCCTGGAGCCCAAACAGAGGTTAAATCAACAGATGCAAAGGACAACAATAAAGCAGAACAGAAGGAGGATGTGAAGAAGACAATTCAGGAAGAGGAAAGGGAAAATATTTTCAAAGTAGAGATACAAAGTGTTCCAGTGTACAAGACCGCCACCACTGAAGAAACAAGGCCTCAGAGTACAGATTCTACACAGGTAAGACATGGGGGGCACACATCTGCAGACACACACATCGTCACATTTGGGGTTAGTATTTTTAACTTGTCTGGGTTTTTTTTGTACAGTATGTAGTTGTTTTAACTCTTTAATATTCTTGGAAAGCAAAAACAGTGGAATTTTCATTTATTAAGTATTTTTCTTAGCAAACCTAATTCCCGGGTTAACATTCTAACAACAATTAGTATCGTAATCTTTTATTTTATATTTATTTTTAACAGACCTCATATATTTATTTTACTCTGGGTCTCTACCAAACGGTTAACAGAACATTAAAATATTTCATTTAAATTTGTATTTAATTTTTCTGCGGGTTAAAGCCTATAATAACCACATTCTATTTGTGTGTTCTCAATGTGAGCAGGTGAACAAAGATGACAAGTCCTCACCAGCATCGCTGCAGGCAGTGCTGAAATCCTCATCTGATATAATGATGGGTGGAGTAATGGTGGCGGAAGGATTCCCCTCTCAGGAAAACAAATCCCAAGCAGAAGCTATTGTTGTGATAACTGAGAAACTTGTTCTGGAGGAGCCAGAAGGATCAGCCATGAGGAAGATCTTCACAGAAATACAGCAACAAGCAGAGACAGGACCAGGCAGTCAACTCATTGAGGTATTATAATTACTGCGTGAAACTACCACTAGGTGTCACCATAGTTAGAAATGTCTTATTCCTACACATAGTAACTATAACTGCAATACATACTTTATGAGAATACTGGTTTGATGTGCATGTATTTTCAGAATTGTTGGTTTGAATCTAGTTGCTTTCCACTGTATATCAACAAATACAGAATTGTCAAAAATAATGGTTAAAAAGGAAATACCTGGTGATTTCATGGTACTAGCGTCCTTATTTTAGAGAGACAAATAACAAGGAATAAAATAATATATATATAAAACCGAAATGTTGACCCTCTGATGTGTTTCTGTGTTTTAAGGGTAAACCAGAGGAAGATGCTCCGGAGGCTCTGATGACATCCACCGCTGATCTGGAAAATCGTCTGAGTAGGTTGGTTTCTAAAGTCTTGAGCTGCAAGAACCTTCCAGCGGAGCTCAACCCAACGGCCATGGCCCAGCAGCTGGAGGAGGCTCAGGTACAAAATGGCAGTGTGCATGAACTTGCTCATGTTATATGTTCCTTACGCCAGATCTGAGCTTGGTAAAACAGATTTTAGCTTTAGTGCCCCTGACTCCTAGCCTGGTGCTACCAGACCATCGTACTTCATTTCATTTGTACAGAAGGTCTGGCAGTGCTGTAATTGGCAAACGTTCACTCATGGAGGCGGGTGTCTGTTAAAGTTTAAAACTATTGGATCTGCCCAGTGCCACTCTGGATTAGCCAACCAATCGCATTACGTTTGGTCGTCACGTGTGTCATGAGCCGGCTTCTGGCAACTGAAACTGGAGCGCGACTTCAACGTCATCGTTCTCAGCCACTCGCTCTGTTCGCTGATTGGACCGGCTGTCGAATCTCCGGCAAAACTGGGAAATGGGCTGTACACCCAGACTGACTACTGAAGGGAAAATAACATTTGGCCGGAAGTAGGCGGGCGGGCGGAGCCAGGCTACCTGACTCCTGGAACAATTTACAACTTAAAATTAAAATAAATACACTAATATCTTTTAACAAATTTAGACATATTATTTTTAATCTGCCCCACATAAACTGTAACTGCTTTGGCTAAGCAATGTTCTTCTTCTCCATTTTCGGAATGTTTTAATTGTTTTTTTCTCCTTGTTATATATTGTGTATTTGTAAAACTCAACGTCATTGTAAAAGAGGGACATCACCCCTCAATTAATCTTTCAAGGTTAAATAAATGAAAATGAAAATGAAATGATTAACTTCAGAAATTTAAAAAATAAGTTATGGCAGCAGCGTCATTTGTAAATACTGGTGAAGTTGGACAGTAGCTTGGAAAACATATATTTTTAATTTTCATTTATTTAGCCTTATTTGTACAGGCAATGCATTAAGAATAGTTTTTATTACAATTGTGGCCTGATAAGTGACAATAATAGTGATCATAATGCCAAAGTGGCAATGCATATCTGTACCAGCTTTTTCCAAAGGTGGATATTAAAAAAAAGTATACTTGCAAAAAGCACTTGGGATTTGTAACAAGTGAAATAATCCACTCATCGCAATTAACTTGTGTTTTGTTTTGACTTGTGGCAAACATATACAAATAATAATAAAAAATGTATCTGTTTAAGGGTTATTCACAAAAAACTTGTGGTTAGCTATTCTCATAAAGCTTAATTTAAATAACTGTCTGTGTTTACTTTGGCTTGCTGAGTACAGGAGTGCAAAGAAGCTGCTGAGGCACAGGTGTTACTGCTCTCCCAGCTGAGAGAATCTGATGCTAAGAACAGTGATGCTCTGGAGCTCGTGTTGGACCAGTGGACTGCTGCCGTTCAGGATACAACCGCTGTCATCCAGAGCAAAGAGGCCCAACTGCAGGTGTTGACTGACTACAGCAGACAAGCCCAAGAAGCAACGACCACACTGGAGAAACTAACCGCAGAACTGGACGCTGTTAGAATGTGAGTTGTCATCCATGGTTTTCATTTATTTTTTTGCTTATTTGGAGATAGCAATTTAAATTACTCTTTAATATAATGCATAATTGAATGTAAATAACCGATACAGTTGGATCAGCTACACAGAACTCTTGATTGACATAATTTCAATCCATACTGTCAAAACAAAAAAATATTGTTGAATAAGTGTTGTGTTCAAGATCAAGGTTCAAGGTTCGATGTCTTGTATTAGTGTCCTAAGAGGGCAAATTGGTTTACAACAAGGGGGTAGTGGTTTAAAACATACGAACAGTACAGGATAACAACAGACATAAAACACCAGAGCATGTGCAAAAACCTGGGCATAAAGTGCAAGTAGTAGAGTAAAAGTTAACCTCAAGTTCTTAAAGTCATGAAGTGCCAAAAAAGTGCCAAACGATGACATAACGTACCAAACTAAAAAAACTGAACTGTTTCTCTTTCAGGTCGCCAGAAGAGAGCAGCTCCAAGGAGGCAGAGCGTTTAAGTTCCTTACAGATCAGTATGGAGGAGAACCGAACAGTCCTTGGGAAGTTGCTTGTGACCCACGTCAAGCTATGCCCCCACCTCAGCCGGCTTCAGCGAGCAACCGCACAAACTGAGCAGAATAACCTGCAAAACAAGTGGAGAGGCTTGGAAAGATCTGCTGAGAGGACCTTGTATCACACAAGAGTCCATTCTCAAGTGACCACCGGCCTTCTGTCTGCGATATCAGGTGTTCAGGAGCATTTGGAGACACTCGGCAAAGACCTTGAAGCCAAGTCTCCTTCTGTTGCTCAGTGGAATTGCTCGAAGGCGCAGCAGCTAATGGAGGCTAATGCTAAAGTTAAAGCTGCCCAGCAAGAATACCTTCATTTGCAGCAGATGTCTGAGGCCGTACTCCTCAGCTCTCGATGGGAGAAGGAAACTAAAGAGATACAGCAAGGGCTTCAGAAAGTCAAAGACCAACTTGGCCGCACGGAAGAACTTGTATCTTCTCAAACTCAAAACAGCAGCAACCCCATCATGGAGAAAATCATTGTGGTGATGAGGGATGGTCTTGCATGGGCCAAGCAGACAGAGAGTGACATCGAAGGCAGGAGGAAGAGGGTGGCTCTAATGCCTGAAGAGGTGCATAGGCAGCTCAGAGATCTAAAGAAGATGCAGTCTGAAGTCATGGCCAAGCAAGTCCAACTGGAGTCATTGGTGGAGGAGGTTACAGACTTTATTCCACAGTTGGACCAAGCTGAGGAGGTTCCCATGGTGAGAACATCTCTGGAATCCCTTGAAGAACTCTCCAAATCGACCACTGAGAAGCTATCCAAGGCAGTGAGAGAGACCGAGTCAGGACTACAGACCAGAGAAAAGCTTTCAGAACAGATTGCGGACTTAGAATCTTGGTTTGTGGCTCACTTGCTAAGAGAGGCCTCAAGAAGTCTAGATGAGGAGCTCCGAAGCCCCACTGAGCTTGATCGCAGAGTTCGGCAAATCCAAGAGACCGTGGGTGAGGCTGAGAAGCAAGCAGCTGTCTGTGAGACGCTTTTAATGAAGAGTAAGGACATGGCCCTGGAACTAAGCATCACGGAGAATTGTCAGCTTTTTGACAAGCTTACCGACTTCCAGGAGGACATCAAAGCAATCAGCAGCTACGAGAAGGCCAACAAAAAGGAGCTGGACGAACTCACACAGACTGTAGATTCAAGCAAGAAAAACGTGGATATAATTGAAAAAAGGCTGAGGCAGATGTTAGTAGATTTGAGTCGACACAGGTATCCAATCACAATAGAGACCGTGCAAGCGTTGGAACCTTGCAAACACATGATTCTAGAGCACAAGTCCCAACTGGACCTTCTGCAACCATGGATTCCCCAAGAAAAGACAAGGGAACTTCACGCAGTCGTATCTGAACTTTGCAGCAAAATGGTCACCCTGGACTTGAAAGCAAAAGATCAAGAGAGGTACCTGAATATGAGGCAGTGTGTGGAAGACCTCAGAGAGAGCGTTAAGGAGCAAGTTCCTTTGACCAAAGAAGACAGTAGGGCTTTGGAGGAGAAGTACAAACTATGTCAAACCCTTCTTGCCAAGTTTCCACTGACAAAATATTTGACACAGGAGGCCCACTATAACCTCCAGATAATCTCAGCTGACCTGTACCCTTCACAGCTGAGAGTAGAGCAAGAGAGGCTTAAACAAAATGAGGAAAGTCTAGACATATTGGAGATGACGCTCAACAATAACCTCAGCATCATCGAACGGGACGTCCTGAAGGATTTGGACCTGGACTTGGAGAGGGAAGCTTCTCAAGCATTCCTCTGGAAGACTAAGCAGAAGCTACAGAAACCGTCTGTGCTGGAGCCAAACGATGCAGCGATTGACAGTGAATATCGGAGAATTATGTCTTTGAAGAATATGGTGGAGTCAAGGATGAGAGCGCTGCAGGTTCTGGAGCAGAAGAAAGGAAGCAAAGAAGACAGGCAATTCCAAGATCTGATGGACAAGAAGAAAGCTGTCCTCAGTGAATGTGACTCAAAAATGGCAAGTTGAATTTTTTCCCATATTGTTTTCTGATTAAATATTTTTTTTTAACTGTTATTTTCTTATAGCTGGGGTGGAGGATTTGGGGAGAAAATGGCAGTTGGGATAGAGATTCGAATTCAAATACCTCAACCGCTCCACTTGCTCTCTATGGTCCCTCCCTGACACGCTCTACACCAACAAAGTCGTACCAAAGTGAATGGAAAGTCCCAACAGCCAATAAGAGAATCGGAGCCTCGCTCTGATTGGTCAACGTGTACAGCTCATGTTAACTTTGACCAATCAGAAATCATATACCCTAGCTTTAAGAGATTAATTCATAATTCCAAGTAATTTGAACTATACATCTGCACTGTTTTTTTGGGACTTACTTTTCGTAATTTCAAATAGAGAAAAAATCAGATACAATTGTGTCTTTAAGTTCTATAGATCATTGTTAAGTCGTACAAACTAAGCATAAAGTAATTTTTCTAATGGATGCTTTTCTTGGAATTACGAGATAACAGGTCATTAATTCATAAATACAGCAGAATATTTTTCTTACAAAGTGAATGCAGTACACAATTGTATAGCCCTAAAATTATAAGTTAGTTAGTTAGTTAGTTTTATTATTTGTCACATAAACAATTGCACAGGGCAATGCGTAGTGAAATTCTTGTGTACAAGTGCGGCTGTCATTCAACTATAAGAAGTGCAAGATTATGAAAATGATTGGGTGGTCACTGGGTGGTGGGCTATGTAACATAGTCAGTCTGGTTTAACAGTCTGATGGCCTGGGGAAAGAAACTCCTCCTATAAGTGTTAATATTTAAGAAATTGTGTTTCTTATATTCCAGGAGAACATCTCCCAGGCCAGGAAGTCTCTGCGAGGCTACACGTTCGCTGTCAGACAAGCGGTTGGCTTCCTGAGGGAGATCGAGGTTTCTCTTCAGCCTCCACAGGGCTCGGCCGGACTCTGCTCTGAGCGGCTGGATGAGACGCAGCAGGCCCTGGCTTCACTACAGCAGCAGTTCCAGGTTCATGTGGAGAAGCTCCAGACCCAGGTGGCCCTACACCCGTACCTGTGCCCACAGAAGGTGGAGCAACTTCAGGAGAATATTCTGAGTCAACTGCTGGTGCGGATGTCAACACTCCAGGCAAAGGGCCACGTACAACTGGAAAGTCTCAGCAGGTAATCGACTCAAAGATGAAAGTCTGATTTGATGCTTGTATGAGCAGAAAGATAATTATTACCTACATGTATTGTATTAAGAGAAACAGAAGAGAATAACCAAAAAACGTGCCCACAAAACACATACTACCTTGAAGAGACTTAACTATAAGACCAACCATAGACCACCTGTCATTATGTGTGCTCAAACTTCTTCATGCCTGTAAGTAGAAGCAATAGTTTAGTTTTTATTGGACATTAACAGTTTTATATTTCTGTATTTCAGGTGTGCAGAGAATCACAGGAGATTCAGCAGGAGTCAGGATGAGATCATGCAGAACGTGAAGAGAACAGAGAACATTCTGCTACAGGTCATCCGTCAGAAGGTCACCTGTCTCAGCGACTGCATTGACCAGCAAGACAAACTCTGTGTATGTATTTATGAATCTGAATAATCTTTGTGAAAAACTGCTTTAAGACTGGACATTTCAGCTTTTTGGTTACGTTCTGAAGTAAGTTATAGCCTGGTCAGACAGTGAGAACAAAAAAAGTATTCAAGACAATTATTCCTTGATCATGGTTGTCAGCTTTTTGTCTTTCAAGTTTACTGCTTGTAATTGTTCAATTTGTTTTTGCTTTTTTTTAATGTCCACCTCATGGGCCTGTTGATTTATCATTGTTGAACCTCACTTGCCCGCAATATGCTCTGAAATATGCTTTGAAACTTTTTTGACCAGTAGTGTATTCAACTTAATTTTATCGACATTTCTCAAACTTGCAGAGTCTGTCTAAGGAGGTTGAGTCCCTTCAGAGGCTTCTAGATGATCTGAGTGAGTGGTGCTCAGAGCAGAGCTGTCGTGGAGGCAGAGAGGCTGCAGTCACCGCCGTCTGGAAGCGGGTATCGAGACTCCGTCGCTGCACAACTCAGATGACAACGCGCACTAAACAGAGGATCGAACAATGGGCTGAAATCACCTCCAGTGTAAGAAAAAAATATACAGTAAATTTAGTCTGTTTTACATATAGTGGGCGTCCTGGGGAAATGCACCTGTTGGAAGACCAAGAAGAAGAAGTACTATAGAATAAATAACTAAATACATATTCACCTCTTCACTTGATATTGTGGAAAGACTTTGGGCAGTGGTGGACTGTTGACATCTGTAGTAACTAGCTTCTTGTCCTTGAAGGCCACCATAGCCTCTGTACATTTTCCCAAAGGGAGGGAGCGTTGCAATCTAGAATCTCACCACTAGATGCCGCCATTGTTAATGACTTGCCTGTATAAATGAAGGTGAAATAAAAAAATAAAAAAACTTAATGCTTAGCCTATCCCCTCAGCTGGAGAAGGCCTTTGCAGTCTTTGAGATCATAGATATTTTTCCTCTGATGATTATAAATTAGACAAAGAAACTAATCGTGCCAATGCCACTTCTGTTTCATCCTTCATACATTTGTTAGCTCATATTTATGGTAAATGGTAAATGGACTCCACTTATATAGCGCTCTTCTCTGGTTTTTCACAGACTCAAAGCGCTTTACATTGTTTTGTACACATTCACCCATTCACACTCACATTCATACACCGATAGCAGCAGCTACCAAGCAGGGTGCAAGCTAACTATCGGGAGCAATTTGGGGTTCAATGTCTTGCCCAAGGATACTTCGACATGTGGCGGGGAGACGGGGGATCGCACCTCTGACCCTGCACTCCAGAGGCAACCTCCCTGCCCACTTTGCCACTGCCGCCCCGGCATTAAGTCCAAAAAAACGTGTAATACCTTGAAAACATGCCTAACTGTGCTTGGCCTATTCCCTTAGGTGGAGAAGGCCTCTGTCGTCTTGGATCAGGTGCAGACGGAGCTTCCAGATGGTTCTCATGTTAGAGGTTCCACAGAGGAGCTGACAGACCTTCTGCAGACCTGGGAACAGTACCAGGACAGACTGGACTGTGAGCACAGAGCTCTCTCCGCATTAGAACTGCGCTCTGCCAGGATGCTGGGGGTACCGGCTCATCTAGAGCAGGCGCCCGCTGTCCCACTGTGTCAACAACTGCAGCTGATGCAGGCGCAATACAACAGGTGAGAGGGGGACTTAGGGTTTAGTCAAATAAACACCTAAATGTACATGTTGGACCTTTTTTTATACTTATTTGAAAGAAGACATGTTATGAAGGCAAAATAGACAAAGATAGCAAAAATTGACCAATGCTTGAAAACACAATGCTTTTACCTGCAGTTGTCTCGCCTTAAATTATTGTTGAAATTGTTAACTGTGTGTGTGTGTGTGTGTGTGTGTGTGTGTGTGTGTGTGCGTGCGTGCGTGTGTCTGTGTCTGTGTATGTGTTGGCAGTGTGGCACATAGCAGCAGGGAGGGTTTGGAGTCGGCCCGGTTGGAGCTGGAGGAGAGAGAGAAGCTTCGTGAGGACCTTCATGGCGTTAAGGTATGGCTCAACTATCTTTGAGTTTCTCATTTTAATAGTTTTTAATTATTTTATTCTCATCGATTTGTTTTGATTTTATTTATTTTACTTCTCTGTGTCACTTTAATATTCTCGTAATGTAAAGTGCAATGCAAATAAAATATATTATTATTATTATTATTATTATTATTATTATTATTATTATTATTATTATTATTATTATTATTATTATTAAGGTTTGGCTGGACGCTGCAGACGTTCTACTGACGGAGATGGAACGAAGCAACAGCACACAGGAACTACAGGTGAGTAATATGAGCAAAATCAAACTCCCTATTTGGTCAGAATACTTAATAATTGCATTTTTCATGTACAACTAGGAAGCTTTAAAGGTGCAGTGTGTAATATGACATCATCAAGAAAATTCTACAAAGTTCTAGAATGCAACACTCCCTGGGTAACCCCACCCCTTTAGAATAATAACAGAAGCTACAGTGGCCTTCAAGGGCAAGAACAATTCTACATTTTAAACAATGCACCTGATGACATTCCAACTATGACACTTTCAAGATGGCGGCACTAGGCCTTGGTCCAAAATATGCAGAAATATGGACATATATGAGACCCTTTCTAAGGAAAAAAATAATAATTAAAAAAAAAAATTCAGCTATTATGCACAAAATTAAATGTACTTATGGATATTATAATTACTTTCTACAAAATCTGCTAGGAAATAAAACCCAAAATTCTACACACTGCAGGTTTAAGTTAAAGAGAAAAACAGAGAAAAAGACAGGTTTTGCAGTAGTTTGTGAGGTGGTTATGTTGTAAATATCCACTGAAAAGCTTGTTCATAGAATTACTAAAATACACATTAAAGGATTTACCAAGAATAAGAAAGACAAAAACACCAGGACTATAGTGTATATAGTTCAATAAATATAATTCAATTAATAGCCTAGATGAACAAAAAAGTATAAATAAATAAATACACAATTAATTAAATATAATTCAAATCAAAAGTAAAGAAAATAAAATATGTATCAAGTTATATACACATAATTAAATTAAAAGTCAATGCAGTTAGTGTGATAATGCAAAAGTGGCGGTTAACTGTGTGTAGCAGCCGGTGTACTCTAAATATGAAAGGTCTGAATGTGACGGTTGGCCTCCGTATGGGCTGAGGTCGCTTTGGTTTTCAAGTTTATGAACTGAACGACCTGTAGAATCACTCTGCCCTTTGTCCCACAACTTGAACAGAAGCCAAGATCTCTTCATCCAAACGCACACATGCACACACACGCACACACACACACACACACACACACACACACACACACACACACACACACACACACACACACACACATAAACACACACACACAACAGCACAGAAACAAACACCCCACACACACACACACACACGCACTGCACACACAGGCACACATATTCACACACACAAACATAAACAAGCATGCACACACAGACAGAGACACAGAGGAACAAACACACACACACACACACACACACACACACACACACACACACACACACACACACACACACACACACACACACACACACACACACACACACACACACACACACACACACACACACACACACACACACACACACATATAGAGGGTCTGTGTGAATGAAAGACCCCCTCCATCCTCCTTGGTACCAGACACCTTTTGTCCTGCGCTGTAAGTGGATCCTGCAGGTGGCCTCTGTAGCCAAGTCACTTCATAGAGAACACACACACACACACACACACACACACACACACACACACACACACACACACACACAGTTCTACTCCTGTACTTGTGAGGACATTCGATGATATAATATATTCCCAAGGACCTAACCCCTCAGTGTAAACCTAACTGTGCCCTACCTAAAACCAAGTCTTAACTGAAAACTCAAATAGCCGTTTCAAGAAGTGAGGACTAGACAAAATGTCCTCATATTAAAATATTGTCCTAACCACTGAAATATGCACAGACAGATGTTTTAATTAAACATTCAGACTTTCTTAAAACATCTTCACTTTCTCAACTCAAATAGCTTTTGCAGGAAGTAAGGACCAGCAAATAATTCCCCTACCTTTCCTTAAAGAAGCATACTTTTCCTAATATGTCTTCCGTAAACTATGTCCACATTTTTAAGATTTCCTCAAATGTCCAGACTTCATGGATTTATTTGAAAAAGCCTAAAAAATCTTATTTTTCCCCCAAATGTTCTCAATTTCTAAAATAGTTTATTGGTTGGTCCTCACAAAGATAGACAGACACTTTGCACTCACCATGTCTCACTCTCCCATGCAAAGAAACCATCTCTCCATACCATCTCCTTCTCCTCCTTTGTATCTCTCTCTCTCTCACACACACACACACACACACACACACACACACACACACACACACACACACACACACACACACACACACACACACACACACACACACACTCAGTTTCCCATAGTGATAACAAGATGCACCTCCCTCTTGAGCGGAGCATCGGACGTGTTCAAACCCAGGTAGCCTTCTCTGTATTATCTCACTTTTCAAATAGTTTTTCTTATTAAATTAGTGTGTAATAGTTTTTTTTTATTATAAAGTAGACCTATAAGGTTGACTTGGTAATATTTCACTTTCACTGATGTTGAATTAAGAAGTACTTTGAAGATGTTTTTTGAAGTACTGGGATAATTGACGACACAACAAAGCTCTACAAGCAGTTTGTTCGGTGAGAGATGGATATAAGTTTGAGGTCTGTGTCCTTTTGTTGCAATATACTGCAGGATTTTAACTGGTTGACTTAAGGAATTACACGGTAAGATAATTATTACACCTTTTCTGACAAAAAATGGTGCTTTCAATGGTGGTAGGAAAGTGAGGTTTCACTGAAAGTTTGTCAACAATCTCCTTACAAGTGTTTTTTGAAGAAGGTATTTTTAAGCGTTGAAAAAATTCCCCAACGTAACTTCTTTGTGGCACGTCACAATGGAATGTCATAAAGAAAATGTGCAAATATATATATTTATTTTTAAATATGGCACAAAAATGGAACACAAAAGTATTTTTTTAAATGTATGTATTAATACATACATTTAATTTATTTATACTTTATTTATTATCCCCATTAGTTATTGCTGTAGTAACAACTATTCTTCAAGGGTTCCACACAAAATAATAATAATACATCAAACTGTATGCTACCTCATTTTAACCTGTAATTTTTATTTGATTTAAATCTTCTATTTTGTATTCATTAGCTTTTAAATGTGTATTGTGTATTTTAATCTTGCCCCTGTAAAGCACTTTGAATGGCCTTGTTGTGTCTGGATTGTGCTATAGAAATAAACTTGCCTTGCCTTGCCTCTTTCCAACACACATTTCATAATATCTCCTTTGTGAATTTGTCTTTCCGTCACATTCATTGAAGCAATCCCTTTTCTCTCTCTCTCTGCAGGAGGTCCACAGCCAGCTGTTTACCCAGAAGGCTTTGCACCAGCGCGTCATGGAGACTCTGAAGATAAAGTATTCAGACGAGTCTTCTGTGGTTCCCGTGGAGTTAGACGCAGCGCTGAAGGACGTCACACAGTCACTTCAGCAAGTAGAAGTCAAGGTAAAAGTTAGAGTTTGATTTTAAAGGCAATATGGATACGTGAATACGGTAGGATATGTATTGATTTTGCAATAAAACAAAAGGTTAACAGTGATTTTAACAACAAAAACTGATAGAAGTCTGAAGCATTTACTGGCCCTTAAGGGAGATTTGGTTGGGGCAATATATTGTAAAAATAAGTTAGGAGTTACAGCCTTATAGCCTATAGAGTATGTACATGTTTGTTACCCTGGACAGGTGTTGTAAACTAGCATTTATGCTAACACACTGTAAACAATGCATCTGGTTCGTCCAATGACATTGTCATGTCCATGTCCAAATAAAATCTACTATACTATTAAGAACAGGAAACTAATAGGCCTACCCATGGACAAATATGTGTACGTGATCATCTAACTAATCCCCATGGGGAAATGACACAACATATAAATAATTATATAAAACAATTAAATTAAATCAATAAGTAATACAACACTATACATCTCTATAAATTGCCTCTAATGGCTGCTGTCTGTCCTGTATTGGTGCATCAGATGGGTAAGGTGGTGGAGAGGAGCGGGCCGGTCCACCAGTTAGGAGTGAAGCTGTCCGAGGTCCAGGCTGGTCTCAGGTCAGTCAGCAAGAGGCTGCAGCAGAGAAGCCCCAACGTGAACCAGGCTCAGAAGACCCAGAAGGTAAGGCCTGACAGAAGAATCATTGGTGGCGTTCCGAATCGCATACTCTTTCTTTTTTCTATTCTACATACTACATCCGACGATAAAAAGAATCTAGTTAGGATGCAGTAGGCATACTATTGGGACATACTTTACTCTTTTATTTCATCATAACATTGCGCCTTGATCTTGCCTCTTGCTTTTATATCCGTCTCATCCCCGCTTGTTTTCATATGGAGGCTTTGTCGATGTGACGTCACTTCACGTGCGCACTGGATTATGGGTCAGAATCGCCCAAATAGGATGCAGTTTTCAACACTAACAATCTTGGCCGCATGAAGTAGGACATCCGGGTACTTCTAACCATCCTAAATCTGGCCACAAGAATCGGGACATCCTAAATCTTTTTTCTACATACTATATAGTAGATAGTATGCGATTCGGAACGCAACCATAATCACAACGGATGAAAATTAGCATACACAGCTAACTCTGGCGTATTTACAGCATCTTAATGAAAGAGGTTAATGAATGAGCATTTGTCCTATCATAATTAAAGAAATCCAATTCAATTAAATAAATAATAATAGTAGTTTTCATGGCAGCTTTCATAAAAAAATAAATATTAAATAAAACGTTTGCTTGCGGTATGAGGGTGTTTTGTAGTCAATTTGTGACTTTGACTGGAACTTGAGGAAATAGAAAATGGCTGTTATTGATTTATACTGTAATGAAAATGCATCTCTCCGAATGAAGCTTGCCTGTGTGTAAGATTTAGCACCTTGAATCATTGTTGATGATCATCCTATTTGATGTGTTTCACAATGTCATCTTCATGAATAAAAAGTAAACCTTTCTGTGTGTGTGTGTTTGTCTGTCTGTCTGTCTGTCTTTCTCACTGTCTTTCTGTCTGTCTGTCGTTCTGCCTGTCTGTCTGTCTGTCTGTATGTCTGTCTGTCTGTCTTTCTCACTGTCTTTCTGTCTGTCTGTCTGTCTGTCTGTCTTTCTCACTGTCTTTCTGTCTGTCTGTCTGTCTGTCTTTCTCACTGTCTTTCTGTCTGTCTGTCGTTCTGCCTGTCTGTCTGTCTGTGTGTCTGTCTGTGTGTCTGCCTGTCTGTCTGTCTGTGTGTCTGTCTGTCTGTCTGTCTGCCTGTCTGTCTGTCTGCCTGTCTGCCTGTCTGTCTGTCTGTCTGTCTGTCTGTCTGTCTGTCTGTGTGTCTGTCTGTCTGTCTGTCTGTCTGTCTGTCGTTCTGTCTGTCTGTCTGTCTGTCTGTCTGTCTGTCTGTCTGTCTGTCTGTCTGTCTGCCTGTCTGCCTGCCTGTCTGCCTGTCTGTCTGTCTGCCTGTCTGTCTGTCTGTCTGTCTGTCCATCTATTCTCAGCGTGTGTGGGATGAGTTAGACGTGTGGCACTCGTGTGTGGCAGCGTTGGAGGTTTCTGTGCAGGACCTGGAGAAACCAGAAGACGTCCTGATGCTCTCAGAGAAACTGACTGAAGTCCAGCAGCTTCACTCACAGCTCGCCAAGCAGGCAGAGCAGAGGACAGCCCTACTCAGCAAGGTGTGTGTGTGTGTGTGTGTGTGTGTGTGTGTGTGTGTGTGTGTGTGTGTGTGTGTGTGTGTGGGTGTGGGTGAGGACAGCCCTACTCAGCAAGGTGTGTGTGTGTGTGTGTGTGTGTGTGTGTGTGTGTGTGTGTGTGTGTGTGTGTGTGTGTGTGGGTGTGGGTGTGGGTGTGGACAGCCCTACTCAGCAAGGTGTGTGTGTGTGTGTGTGTGTGTGTGTGTGTGTGTGTGTGTGTGTGTGTGTGTGTGTGTGTGTGTGTGTGTGTGTGTGTGTGGACTGCCCTACTCAGCAAGGTGTGTGTGTGTGTGTGTGTGTGTGTGGACTGCCCTACTCAGCAAGGTGTGTGTGTGTGGACTGCCCTACTCAGCAAGGTGGGAAGGGAATTCATTTACCCTCACAATGTACATTGTGTGTTCTAGTAAATGAACCCTCTGCAAGTGTGCCGAAACCTTTAGTTATAAACTGCAATATTGAAATAGAACATAATCCCAAAATGAAACAGCACAATGTTTTCTCATTGTTTGTTTGGGGAAAAAGCTTTCTTTGTTGCTGTTGTAATATTTGAATCATGCATCCAGTAACTTAAATCAAATGTATTTACTCCCAAGACCCAGTTTTGGGCTTTTATGCTTATATAACTATAAATATGATATGATTGCATTATTATTTTTATTTTATTTCAACTTTCATTCCACTGCATTCATCTTTACTTTTAGGATTTTAACCCTTTAAATGATTTGTGCAACTTTTTACTCAAAGTGATTTTAAAGTGAGGCCTTGACAGTTATGTCTCCAACTCAAATATGTACATATATTTCAGGATGTTGTGCATCCCTGGCAATAAAAACTTTGGATCTGGAATAAACTGTTTAAGAAATATAGCTTTCGGAAAAAAAGTTGTCTTGTCGCACAAATCACCCCACTACGTGGGGTGATTTGTGCGTCATTGTGTCACAATGACAAAGTCACCATCATCATCTTTCTGGCCATCTGAACTCTCATCAGTGGTGTCGTTAAGTGGAATTGAGATGTCACTCTCTCCTGAGCTACTGTAGACTATCACTTTCTTTTGGTGACCAGCGTATACAGCCATGCCACTGGCACGACTCTCAGAAATGTACTTTGCACTAGTTGCTCCGTGCTTGTGGAACCAACTGCCACCTGACAAATGTGATTCCCCCTACATTTCTGCCTTTAAATCAAGGCTCAAAACCCATATGTACACCCTGGTGTTTCCTCCCCATTAACCTCTGCACTACTTACTTACCTCTGCACTACTATCTGTGTTTATGTGGATGTATGGGCTTTACGTCTTTTATTTTGGTTATTGTTATTTTACCTTCATTGTTTACCTACTGAATGCACTATGTACAGCACTTTGGACAGTGCAAACTGTCATAAATGTGCTTTTATAAATACATTTTACTTACTTACTTACTTATAACTCACCCAGGCCCTTGCGCACAAATCACCCCATCCCCAGAATTTTGGATAATAGGCATGATGCAGCAATTTAGGGTTGACATTGTGCTAATTATATAGACTCAAAGTGTAGCATACCAAAGCACTAAAACATGTGTCAAATGTTTTCAAACGTGTCTATAATTGTTCAGACACAATAATCAAAAAACCTTGATCATGGAAATTTTACTTTGAAAGGCAAAACACAGTTTTTTGAGCTTAAATGTGCTTATATCTTATTCCTTGTGTCTCCCTTCTTTACAGGATGAGTCAAATGGATGGCTCTTCTTAAATATGTGGTCACATTTCCAATTTCTTCCACGGTTTTCTAGAAACAAGGGGTTTTGCAACTTCCAAAATGCACAAATCACCCCACCTTCCCCTATAACTATAAATATGATATGATTGCATTATTATTTTTATTTTATTTCAACTTTCATTCCACTGCATTCATCTTTACTTTTAGGATTTTAACCCTTTAAATGCCAGCTGGTTGACTTGATGCATTTATTTTATCATCACTGGTAAACATCAGAAGATAGGTATCACTCATATCTGCTCGTTAACACTTGTTAGTTATAATGAACCTAATCCAAGTAGCTTTGCAAAATAGTTCAGTGGTTTTCTTTATTGATATGTTTCTTGTGTTTGTGTTCAGATCCACACGTGGCTCCAGGAGCATCAGGAGATGATAAACAGTTCTAGAGTCTGGATCACAGAAGCTAGGTCGTGGCTCGCTGCTCCGTGTACGTACACCACCGCCAAGGATCTGAGCAACCACGTTCAACATCTGAAGGTGGATCCCCTTTGCACTCTACCTGCCTTTATACAGCACACATGATCCCCTTTGTACTCTACCTGCCTTTAAACAGCACACATGATCCCCTTTGCACTCTACCTGCCTTTATACAGCACACATGATCCCCTTTGCACTCTACCTGCCTTTATACAGCACACATGATCCCCTTTGCACTCTACCTGCCTTTATACAGCACACATGATCCCCTTTGCACTCTACCTGCCTTTAAACAGCACACATGATCCCCTTTGCACTCTACCTGCCTTTAAACAGCACACATGATCCCCTTTGCACTCTACCTGCCTTTATACAGCACACATGATCCCCTTTGCACTCTACCTGCCTTTATACAGCACACATGATCCCCTTTGCACTCTACCTGCCTTTATACAGCACTCTACCTGCCTTTATACAGCACACATGATCCCCTTTGTACTCTACCTGCCTTTATACAGCACACATGATCCCCTTTGCACTCTACCTGCCTTTAAACAGCACACATGATCCCCTTTGCACTCTACCTGCCTTTAAACAGCACACATGATCCCCTTTGCACTCTACCTGCCTTTAAACAGCACACATGATCCCCTTTGCACTCTACCTGCCTTTAAACAGCACACATGATCCCCTTTGCACTCTACCTGCCTTTAAACAGCACACATGATCCCCTTTGCACTCTACCTGCCTTTATACAGCACACATGATCCCCTTTGCACTCTACCTGCCTTTATACAGCACACATGATCCCCTTTGCACTCTACCTGCCTTTATACAGCACACATGATCCCCTTTGTACTCTACCTGCCTTTATACAGCACACATGATCCCCTTTGTACTCTGCCTGCCTTTATACAGCACACATGATCCCCTTTGCACTCTACCTGCCTTTATACAGCACACATGATCCCCTTTGCACTCTACCTGCCTTTATACAGCACACATGATCCCCTTTGTACTCTACCTGCCTTTATACAGCACACATGATCCCCTTTGCACTCTACCTGCCTTTATACAGCACACATGATCCCCTTTGCACTCTACCTGCCTTTATACAGCACACATGATCCCCTTTGCACTCTACCTGCCTTTAAACAGCACACATGATCCCCTTTGTACTCTACCTGCCTTTAAACAGCACACATGATCCCCTTTGTACTCTACCTGCCTTTAAACAGCACACATGATCCCCTTTGCACTCTACCTGCCTTTATACAGCACACATGATCCCCTTTGCACTCTACCTGCCTTTATACAGCACACATGATCCCCTTTGCACTCTACCTGCCTTTATACAGCACACATGATCCCCTTTGCACTCTACCTGCCTTTAAACAGCACACATGATCCCCTTTGTACTCTACCTGCCTTTATACAGCACACATGATCCCCTTTGCACTCTACCTGCCTTTAAACAGCACACATGATCCCCTTTGCACTCTACCTGCCTTTATACAGCACACATGATCCCCTTTGCACTCTACTTGCCTTTAAACAGCACACATGATCCCCTTTGCACTCTACCTGCCTTTATACAGCACACATGATCCCCTTTGCACTCTACCTGCCTTTATACAGCACACATGATCCCCTTTGCACTCTACCTGCCTTTATACAGCACACATGATCCCCTTTGCACTCTACCTGCCTTTATACAGCACACATGATCCCCTTTGCACTCTACCTGCCTTTATACAGCACACATGATCCCCTTTGCACTCTACCTGCCTTTATACAGCACACATGATCCCCTTTGCACTCTACCTGCCTTTATACAGCACACATGATCCCCTTTGCACTCTACCTGCCTTTATACAGCACACATGATCCCCTTTGTACTCTGCCTGCCTTTAAACAGCACACATGATCCCCTTTGCACTCTACCTGCCTTTATACAGCACACATGATCCCCTTTGCACTCTACCTGCCTTTAAACAGCACACATGATCCCCTTTGTACTCTGCCTGCCTTTAAACAGCACACATGATCCCCTTTGCACTCTACCTGCCTTTAAACAGCACACATGATCCCCTTTGCACTCTACCTGCCTTTATACAGCACACATGATCCCCTTTGCACTCTACCTGCCTTTATACAGCACACATGATCCCCTTTGCACTCTACCTGCCTTTATACAGCACACATGATCCCCTTTGCACTCTACCTGCCTTTATACAGCACACATGATCCCCTTTGCACTCTACCTGCCTTTATACAGCACACATGATCCCCTTTGCACTCTACCTGCCTTTATACAGCACACATGATCCCCTTTGCACTCTACCTGCCTTTAAACAGCACACATGATCCCCTTTGCACTCTACCTGCCTTTATACAGCACACATGATCCCCTTTGCACTCTACCTGCCTTTAAACAGCACACATGATCCCCTTTGCACTCTACCTGCCTTTATACAGCACACATGATCCCCTTTGCACTCTACCTGCCTTTATACAGCACACATGATCCCCTTTGCACTCTACCTGCCTTTATACAGCACACATGATCCCCTTTGCACTCTACCTGCCTTTAAACAGCACACATGATCCCCTTTGCACTCTACCTGCCTTTATACAGCACACATGATCCCCTTTGTACTCTACCTGCCTTTATACAGCACACATGATCCCCTTTGCACTCTACCTGCCTTTATACAGCACACATGATCCCCTTTGCACTCTACCTGCCTTTAAACAGCACTCTACCTGCCTTTATACAGCACACATGATCCCCTTTGTACTCTACCTGCCTTTATACAGCACACATGATCCCCTTTGCACTCTACCTGCCTTTATACAGCACACATGATCCCCTTTGCACTCTACCTGCCTTTAAACAGCACTCTACCTGCCTTTAAACAGCACACATGATCCCCTTTGCACTCTACCTGCCTTTAAACAGCACACATGATCC
Source organism: Hyperoplus lanceolatus (assembly GCA_026929865.2). Classification (NCBI taxonomy): domain Eukaryota; kingdom Metazoa; phylum Chordata; class Actinopteri; order Uranoscopiformes; family Ammodytidae; genus Hyperoplus; species Hyperoplus lanceolatus. The sequence goes on from CM049408.1 coordinate 29,770,967, forward strand.
TCTTTGCACTCTACCTGCCTTTAAACAGCACACATGATTTAATGTGAGCCACTGCTGGGGAAAAGGGGAAACAATTCAACTTACAAATATCATCAAGATACTTTGACAGTTGATGATTGAAATTTAAACGGTTATGTTTTGTATGAATTTTTTTTTTCAAAACAATTTTAATAGCCTATATAGGCTCCTGTATGTACATATGGCCATTTCTAACTTGTTATACGTATGAGCTCCAACGTATAAGAGTATTGAAACACTTTTGTTATGATTTTAACTTTCGTTAACTTTACATGCATTAAAGAGGACCTATTATGCTACTTTTCTGGTCTTAATTTCTTGTTTTACACTGCTATAGAGCAACCTGACACGAATCACATCACAAAAAACTATGTAGATTTTCGGGAAGCTCTTTCTCTTATTTTGGCGATCCAGCACATCGTGTCAACACTTGAGTGTGTGTGCTTCGGCTCCCTCCGCCTGTACTTCGGCCATCTCCGCTCCCCTCCCCCCCTCCTGCAAACCCCACTCCGTTGTGATTGGTTACCTTCCTTCCGGAACACTTTCAGTGGCGGGAAGCGCGAGCATGGACCTATAAGGGCGCGAGGCAGACGCGAACAGGGAAGTGACAGCCTTACCATACATGGAAACATCCGCGTGGAGACGTCACAAAGTTTTATGCGACGTCACAAATTATGAAAGGGTAGACCGCTTTGAAGACGTGACTTCTCGACTGGCTAGAATAGTGTTTAGTGCTCTGCACAGACACCCCAGACGGTCAGCAGGGAATATGTCGAAATGCATGTAAGTCATTATTTGATAATTTAGTATGGTTAAGCATGACTATGAATCATCATAACAACGTTTATAGGTCATAAAAGTCAAAAAGCATCATAGGTCCTCTTTAAGCTTCTTTTCCTGTATAAATCCTGAGAAGATAAATAAAAGTGTTAATTTATTTTTTTAAATAAAAGAATGCCACCATATCTGTAAACAAAACCCCTCTGCGTGTGTATGTCTGTCTCTCTGTCTCTCTGTCTGTCTGTCTGTCTCTCTCTCTCTCTCTCTCTCTGTCCCTCTCTCTCTCTCTCTCCTTCTCTATCCCTCTCTCCCTCTGTCCATCAGACGGTGTTGGAGGACTCTTGTCAGATCCGCTCCACTCTGCAGGACTTCAGCTCCGTTCTGGAGGAAATGTCTCCGGTGTGTGACGTCACCTCGCTACAGGAACAGCTGGACGAAGCAGACAGACAGGTGGCCGACGCCAAAGACAGTTTCACCGCTCCACTATCCCAACTAGAGCACGCTGCTGCTGTGAGTATATTACTATTAATTATTATTATTAATTATTAATTATTAATTATTAATTATTAATTATTAATTATTAATTAATTTAATTTAATTTAATTTCAGACATATCAAAAAAAAGAAAAATGAAAAGCATGAAAATACAATAAAAAAAAATACGTTCAGATGATTTCACAAAAGAAATAAAAATAAACAAAATAAAGAAATAACATATTGAATTGATCTGCCTGAAAAGGAGCAGGAAGAAGTATAAACATATTAACTTAGTATAGATATATACAGCTCTGAAAAAAATGAAGAGACCAGTCCAAATGTTCAGTGTCACTCGTTTACTCTTTATGCATACAGTATATTTTGCTGAGGATGTTTATCATTTTTTTTTTCATTTTGTTTATATTGCTTATATGATAAAGTTTGTATTATTTTAACATGTGCAATGAATTGACTGCAGCTTGTCCTTTTATATTAAAATAGATGTAAGGAACATAGACTTGATATGAAAAAAAATACTAAAGAATAAGATAAAACAGTGTAGAAATATAATGTGCTTAGAATTGCAAAGACATTTTTGACAATCAAAACTCTTGTCACTTTTTGTTGCTCCCTCTGCCAGTGTGATTTTTCTGTAGTAATAGTACATGTTAAACATATCTCTCCATGTGTTTGTGTGTAGGAGGTGGAAGCCATAGAGAGTGAAGTGAGACGGATGGAGAATGATATGACCGACATCAAGACCTTACTGCTGTCGCCAGAGACTTTCCCCAGTCCCAAGGAGGAGAGCTTCAAGGTGAGAATCGGCAATCCCTCTGTGTGTGTGTGTGTGTGTGTGTGTGTGTGTGTGTGTGTGTGTGTGTGTGTGTGTGTGTGTGTGTGTGTGTGTGTGTGTGTGTGTGTGTGTGTGTGTTTATGAATAAATAAAAATTCTCTATCCATTTTTTTCATGTTATCAAGAAGAAAATGTATCATGCATCAGACAAAAACTGACACTTTTCTGAACTTTTCTGCACGCTTTGACAGGCAGAAATATAATGTCTATCACTGTATTTTCTATATGGTTTTTCTAAATGGCCGTGCTCTGTGTGTGTAGGTTGTGGAGAAGCGTATCCAGTCTATGAGGACGACAGTGACAGAGATCATGAGGTGTAAACCGGACCTGTGTCTCCCGGACAACGCTGAAGACACTCTAACTGTGTTCTCTGTGGTGGGAGGGCTGCAGGCGCTGTTAGTAGAACTGGAGAAGGTAGGACAAGGGCGGGGCAATACGGCGATGTTTTTAGATTTAGATTATGTCTTTAGCAGTGCTGTCAAATGATTAAAATATTTAATCACGACCAATCGCATTCATTTCATAGTTTACTCTCAATTAATCGCAATTAATCGCATATTTTTATCTATTCTAGTGTAAATGTCCCTTGATTTGTGTCCTGTTATTCGTATGAATATATACAAGCACTGGGCATTTTGGTCTTTGTTTTTAGATTTAGTCTTAGTGTTGAGATGATTATACTGATTAGTTTTAGTCACGTTTTATTCATTGTTATCCTTCAGTTTTGGTCAACTACTACCGCTGATTTTTTTCCCCCCTTAAATCTTTATTGACACAATTTTGTGACATTAACATGACAGTTGTGCCTTCGTATTCTTGCAACCTTGAACATGGGTTTATCTATCAAGGTATGACAAGGGCTGGGCATTACGGCAACATTTTTCACATTGAGATTGAGTCTTTAGAAGAAAATGGTGATTTGTTTTAGTCACATTTTAGTAAATTAAATGTGGAGTCAGTGAATGTGGAGAATGCTTGTTGTCAAAATCAGTAAATATCTCCTCATGGTCCGCGCTTCCCTGTTTGAACTGTCTGTAGGCTTTAAAAAAAATCCAGTGTTAATTAACAGCCTAGACTCTGTAAACAGGCATTTTGCTAGATACCGTGGCCCCTCTGTTTACATACCCGTTTACGAGAAGGTAAGACAAGCACTCGGCATTTTGGCAACATTTTTAAAATTTAGATTTAGTCTTTAGACAAAAATGCTTTAGTTTTAAGTCTAGGCCGACCTAGTATTGAAAAAATGCAAAACATTATCATCACATTTTTTGTTAATAAAATGACCACTCCACCCAATCAATCAATGCATCAATCAATTGATCAGTTAAAGGTGGTGTCAGTGATTCTGGAGAACGCTTGTTGTCAAAATCACTTTTTGTCAAAATCCATGAATTTTTTTCTCAAAAAGAAATCCAGTTTTAGTACACTGCCTGGGCTCTGTAAACGGGCATGTTGTTAGCTACAGTGGGACCCCTTTGTTTACATACCCGTTTACAGAGCCTAGGCTGTGTATTAACACCAGATTTTTCAGTGTGTATATTTTTCAATGCACACACAGTACAGACAGGTAGCAGATCTCAAGGACATATTCACTGATTTTGACAAAGTGATTTTGACAACAAGCGTTCTCCAGAATCACTGACTACACCTATAAGTCAGTCAGCCAGGATCTTAAACTAGTTGTGTGGTCGTCCCTTAACCTTCTGCTTTTTTCTCTTTGTAGAAAGTCCCAGCTCTGTTCATCCAGCAGCCTCTGAGTCCAGGCCAAGACCAGACCTCTCAACCTCAACTCCCACAGTCCACAGAGGAGACAGAGGTGAGTGTGACAGTATTTAAAGTACATGGTTTGAGTGACATCAAATTCTACATTGCCTTTTTTTGTGTGTAAAAATCAAGAGATGCATGAGTTGTTTTTTTATTATTATTATTTGAATATAATCTTTCTATAACAAATAAACAACTTTACACTTTGTAATACTAAATAAAAAGATTTAGATAAAAAAAAAACGTCATATATTCTAGATGCATTACACTTACAGTGAAATTAATCTAGAAAAAAGATACTTTTCAGAAGGTTGACATTTCTTTATTGTACTTTTTTTTTCTAATATGTTGTTGTAATACTCTAGGGTTTGTTACCCTAACCCTAATAAAAAGATTTTGATTGAAACCTTACAAAAACTAATCTTTGTGCCGTCTCTCAGAAGTTGTTTTATCTGAAGTGGTCAATGACAATATTTAAATTACATGGGTTAAGTGAAATAAAATTCTATATTGCAATTTTTTTATGTTTAAAAAATCAAGAATTAATCAACCTAATGTTTTGTTGTAATATTCTAATATTCTAATATACGGTATGTTTTATTCCATGAGCTGTAAGTCGTAATAATCAAAATTAAAACAGAAGAAAGCGCTCAGATATTTGTATATAAAATATCAATAGGATATCAACCTAAACTTCAACTCTTTGTGTATTCCCTCAGAAGCTAGACACAGCAGAATTGTTTTTATATAACATATAAATATAACCTGTCTATAACAAATGAACAACTTTGCACTTTGTAATAATGAAGACTAAATAAAAATCAAGAGATATCAACCTTACAAAAACTACACTTTTGTCCATGGGTTAAGTGGCATAAAATTCCATATTGCTATTTTTTTTGCGTAACAATCTAGAAATAATCAACATAACAAACCCTGCCCTTTGTATTGTCTCTTTTTAGAAGGCGGACACAGAGGCGGGTCTGATCAGAATCGCTCACGTTGAGGAAGATGTTCTGAGGAGATCTGGAGCTTCTCTGATGACCGTAGAACATTCATCTCCCGAGCAGAGGGAGACCTGGACGCCTGAACGCACCACGGTAAGAAGGCCTTAAAGAAAGCCTAAATAAACGTTTTACTACATTACAGAAGGCCTTAGAGAGAGCCTACATAACATAACATAACCTTAAAGCTGCAGTGTGTAGAATTTTGGGTTTTATTTCCTAGCAGATTTTGTAGAAAATAATTATAATATCCATAAGTACGTTTAATTTAGTGCATAATAGCTGATTTTTTTTTTTTAGAATTATTATTTTTTTCATTAGAAAGGGTCTCATATGTCTATATTTATCCATATTTTGGACCAAGGCCTAGTGCAGCCATTTTGGAAGTGTCATAGTTGGAATGTCATCAGGTGCATTGTTTAAAATTTAGAATTGTTCTTGTCCTTGAAGGCCACTGTAGCTTCTGTTATTATTCGAAAGGGTTGGGGTTACCCAGGGAGCGTTGCATTCTAGAACTTTCTAGAACGTACTTGATGATGTCATATGACACACTGCACCTTTAAAGAGAGCCTGAAAACTCACTTAAAAGTGCTACAATCTTTAAATTTGTGATACGAGCCTGAACATTGGCATGAGCAGTCTCATGGTCACTTGACAAGAAAATTGTCTAAGAAATACTGATATTGAGCATGTGTTACTTAGGAAGAGCTTTAACACTAATTAAAATGGTCTTAAGTGGCGTGGTGCAATCTAGGCGGGTTGGTTTACTCACTTTCACTGTTTTTCAATTATCTCAATGATCATAACTGCAAAATATAAACTGTGTTGTGAAACCTAAAGTCTTGAACAGTGACTCTCTTTCATGGTTTTCTAGAACAAAGGGGTCTATGATTGTTACTAACATGCCTGCTAACCCTAACCCGCTATTTAATGTGTTCTTAACAAAGTGATGCAAAATATAACAAATGTTCTGTGTGTGTGTTTCCCTGCATGCTTAAAACTACTACTATTGTTCTTATGGACTTTTGTATGAGTACAAGTGTAGGTGTATTCTGGTGAAAGTGCAGAGGCTGGGACATCAAGCTGAATTTTTTAGTTATTATTATTTATATGTACATCAAATCCACACATATACACATTTATAAAGCGGCCTTGTAGCTCAGTGTCCTAGATGCACATTTGATCGTCCCGTCCGTGTGACACATGAGCGTGTTCCCCTGTCAGCAGGCTGGGAGTGAGCCGAAAATGATTGTTACATTCAAGCCATTGCCAAACAAGTTAACACAAAGTCTATTAAGCCTATCAGCGCCACAGCAGAAGTTACGCACTATAGCTTTACGGTTAGAAAAACATATGCGTGTTTCCGTGTCAGCAGGCTGGGAGTGAGCCGCTCACAGGGGCAGAAGGTGCAGGAGGGGTTTTGTGGTGGCTGTGGGATGCTTACCTGGGCGCCTCTCCACAGGTAAAAAAAAAAAAAAAAAAAAAGAAAAATAAGAAAGTCAGATAGCTACGGAAGAGGATTAGGGCCACACATGAGAAATTAAAATTCATTTCTGACTTTATTCTCGGAGTTCTGATTCAAAACTACGGAGTTCTGATTCAAACCTACGGAGTTCTGAGGAAGAAGTCAGAATTCTGAGAAAAAAATCTGAACTTAATTTGTTTTTTATGTTTGGCCCTTATCCTCTTCCGTAGACAGCTGCTGTGGAAAAAAATTTTCCTTTTCTTTTTCTTTCTCTGTCATACATCATTTTTTTGGTCACTTCTTTCGTTTTCCCCTTGGAGATCATGTGACACAATGTCAGCTACTGTACATATGCCATAACTAGTCCTAGAACTAATTACAGGAAAATATAATTTAATGCGAGACGCTGCAGGTGAATAGTGTAATATTTTTAACTCATAGAGATATCATCATGACATTTTTATAGGTAAATGTGTTCATTAAAACGATCATTTTTGATTTTGAATTTCAATTTTTCAGAATGTTTGAATGAATAGGGCCATGCAAATTTAGCATATGTACTAACTTTATTTAATTTTCACATATGTTAAATGTCCAACATTTTCACCGACATATTTTTGGATAAATCTTTTCTCTTTTCATAAATAAAAAAATATGAAGTATGAAAGAAGACATGTTATCGAAGCAAAATAGCCAAAAATCTCAAAATTGACAGTTTTTGTCAGCCCTGTCTCGCCTTTTCATTGATCAAAGAGACCATCTATCTATGTGTCTGATCCAAGTGGCTTACATCTTTTTTCCAATTACATTTTCTGAAATTCTTTTGACCGGGGTCACTGTGCTCTCCAATAGGTTTCTTAATCTTCCTCACACCTACTACCATATCCCTACTCATCATATCGGCTACTAACCCTCTCCTTACCCATAATGCATCTCTTCAATCACTGCAAATCACTCCCTGTGTTCCAATACCCATACTTCCATACTATTTAGTATGCCAAAAAAAGATTTAGGATGTCCCAATACATGCACGTCAATTGTAGTATGCTGAAAATACATAAATGCCCCACTGACTCCAATAGCATTTTGGAGTATTCGTCTTTATTCTTGACATTTCTCGACATGATGAGACAAAATCTTCCTTATCTGATTTGTTTCTCTCTCTTGTGGCCCTAAAACTCTTCTGTACTTTAGTATGTAGTGTAGTAAAAAGAAAAAGTATATGATTTGGAACACAGGGATGTTGTTCTATTTCAACCTCCATGCACATTTGTTTTTCTTCCTCTAGAGGGCAGCATTGTAACATTTGTCAAATGTGTGTGACAGGACCATAGATGAAACATTTCTGTTAACTCATACAATATTACCTACAGTGATCTCTCTATCAGGCATTTAATGGTGCTACAAGGAACTTTTTAATATTTCTGAAACAGTCTAATTTTTCCTCTGATGATCATAAATTACATTTAACAGCCTAGGAGACCATCAGTGCAAAGAATGCTATTTTTATATAGTTTTTCTTAATACCTTTGTCATGGGTATACGCTCACCCAGGAACAACAGCTGGCGTAGTAAAAACACTACCGCTTTTGTCCAAAGCCAGTCGCAAGAATGAACACAAACTGAAAGTTCCTCGGAGCACCTTTAACATTTTAATTGAGTTATTTATAGGTGTTATTATTTTAATATATGTCATTGTTGGTGTTAGGAATCTCAAGTATCGGGGACAGAAGCTGGACAAAGCACTGAACCAATTGGAGAAGCTAAACAGGTAAGTCAACACTCAACACTGTCAAACATTATTATTATTATTTACATTTTTTGAGAAATACAGTATCTCACAAAAGTGAGTACACCCTTCACATTGTATTCAAATATTTAATTATATCTTTTAATGGGACAACTTAGGGGTGTACTCTCTTTTGTTGCCAGCAGTTTATACATTAATGGCTGTGTGTTGAGTTATTTTAAGGGGACAGTTAATGTACACTGTTATACAAGCTGTACACTGACTACTTTACATTGTATCAAAGTGTCATTTCTTCAGTGTTGTCCCATGGAAAGATATAATGAAATATTGATGACATGTGAGGGGTGTACTCACTTTTGTGAGATACTGTGTATCATTACTTTATGATATAACCACACAGAGACAGACATATACAATGCTACACATACAAAATACATTTCCCATTTCCCATACAGATGTTATGCTCCGAAATTTTGCCCTGCCATCATACATTGCAATATAAGTAATAAGCAAGCACCTTGCTTGGTAAGTAGTAAGTAAGTAAAAATTATTTATATAGCACTTTTCACAGACAGGGTCACAAAGTGCTTTACAATGTGCATAGAAAATAAATGCATAGTAAAAAATACATCTAAGAATAAAATGAATAAAAAAAACACAACGTATATAATTAGCAACATATAACAGACAGAAGTTTCCCACATGCTAAAGCCTAAACAAGTGAGTCTTCAATTGAACCTTAAAATCGTCCACACTGGCAGCAAACCTAATGCTGGTTGGCAAAGCGGCAAAGGCTCTATTCCCACAGTGTGTGGTATGACTAGTTGAAAGATGGATGGATGGATGGATGGATGGATGAACAATGGATGGATGGATGGATGGATAGGATTTGGTGGACCATTAAACAAACTCAGAACTCCTCACATCTTCTAGAATCAAAGTTAGAACATCAATTTGATTCTAGAACCCAAATTAGAACATTAATATCCTTCTACAGATGAACTTAGAACATGAATGACGTTTTAGAACCAAACATAGAACATCAAATGTCTTCTAGAACTGAACTTAGAACGTAATTTTCCTTCTAGAACCGAACTTAGAACACACATTTTCTTCAAGAACGGAACTTCGAACATGAATGAACTTCTAGAACCAAACAGAACGTCAAAATTCTTCTGGATCTGAACTTAGAACGTCACATATCTTCTAGAATCAAACACAGAACATCAATTTACTTCTAGAGCTGAACTTAGAACATGAATTTTCTACTAGAACTTATCATAGAACATCAATTTTCTTTTAAAACTGTGTTTTTTTTGTAGAAGCTGTCGTAGATTTTCCAACGTTTTCTAGATCTAACTGTTGAACTTCCATTCTCCTTCCCTAGAGTCTGATCTTTTTTTTCAAGAAACAAATTTAGAATAGTACAACGTTTTTTTCCCCTTTTTCCTTTTATTAATCTCAATAATAGTATTTGGTCCTTTGACAACTGCCAATAAGAAATGGATTTTTTTTTTTTTACAATACAAGAAAACATAACACAAACCTGTCAATAACATTGTGCTATATAATTCAGTGTTGTTTTCCAGTAACTGTGTGATTGCTCCTCTTGTGGTTAACCCTGTCGACTGTTTAAATGTATTAAACTGAATGTGTCCTTCAGGATGTTTTGGGCCCCACTGACACCGCAACAGAAGCAAGTTCGTCCGAAGCTTTATCAAAACCCCTGGCTACAGTCAAAACTCAGAGCATGGTAAACACAGCGTCCTCCTCCGCTACAGCCTTCAGAACCGACCGAGCCAAATGTCTTCTCTCCTAGAATCTATCTAGACATTTTTGTATGACTAGGATTTCTCACTTTTCATCTTCATCTAAGACCTTCTTCCAGACCAAATTCTGTAACCATGTCTTCTACACCAGGATTTAGAGCTTCATATGTCTCTACTTAGCTATTCAACTGTGTAGAGCAGTTGATTTTTTACCAGAACCAATATTTTTTACGACAACCCAATCTCACGTCTTCTAGAATCGAAATTAGAAAATGTATTTCCTTCTAGAACTGAACTAAGAACATCCGTTTTCTACAATAACGGAACATAGAACATGAATGACCATCTAGAACCAAACATATTACTTCAAATGTATTCTAGAACTGCACTTAGAACTTAACAATTCTTCTAGATCCAAAAGTAGAACATACATTTTTCTTTTTCTAGAACCGAACTTAGAATGTCAAATGTCTTGTAGAACTGCACTTAGAACATATATTTTGTTCTAGAACTGAACATCGAACAACAATTGAATTCTGGACCCAAACTTCTGGACAAATGTATTCTAGAACTTAACACAGAACAACATCAAATTTATTCTAGAATCAAACTTAGAATGGCAACTAGAACTGATCTTAGAACAACAATTGTCTTCCAGCATCGGCTCAATTTTCTTCTAGAACCTTCTGTAGATCTCTCAACATCTTCTAGATCTAACCGTATAACTTCCAATCTTTTCTAGAGTCCAATCTTTATTTCAATGGTTCCACTAGAATCTTGTAGATCAAGATCTGGAACTTGCTTTGACTTTTTCTCAAATTACTTTTTTTTGTCATTTTCTTCTGCAATTAAAACCTAGAGCACTGATGTTCCTAGAACCTGTTCTAGAGCTTTGAAATAGTCTAGCAGCAAGCCTCAATCTTGAAGAGATGTCTAATTTTTTAACCCTCAGTGCATTTACATGGCGGAGAATTCCAAATAATGGCCTTCAAAAAGTGTGAGCTATCTTGTTTACATTGGAAATTTGACTTTTCAAACAGTGTTTCTCACTGTATAATGAAAAATAAAATAGAAGATAGGACTCAAATCGAACCTAAAGTGTGCCAAAGATGAGATTTTTTTCAGGTTTGTGTTTACATAAGGACTACTTAGGCCACCCATGCTCAAAGTAAATATTTCTTTTTCATTGACAAAATGGTCTCCACTGAAATGTGGTTCAAGACGACGTAACATAACTTTCGCAACCATATGAATAAGTGGTTGGCAAGGTGATGGTTACTATTTTACCAAAAAAAAACAGTCAAAAAATATTTAGCATGCGGGGTAGATGGTTTTGAACTGTCTGTTATAAGCTTTTGCATGGACCTCTAGTCTGATCGATTCATATGTTTTTAAAATTTTACTTATAGACGTATTTTGTGAACCATGTTTTATAATGTATCATACATAGGAAAAGTTTGATTTTAAATAGTTTATGAGTTTTGATCTTTCATTTTACTTTCTGAGCTCTTTCGCCGGCAAACGCAGAGCTTGTTACAATATAATCTTGTCTGCTTTCTTATATGCACCTGCCATTTTTATTTCCATAAGCTAAATATGATAATCAGTAGTTGTTTACATAATTGATTAGCTAAATAAGTAATCATTGCTTAATTTAATTAGGTAATTGTCCAGTCATTGCCTGGAAGTAGGGTTGGAGTGGAAAAAAAATGCCCTGCTTTTGTTATGCAATAGCGTATTCACTTATATATTCACTCTTTTCAATTCAGCGTTTGTATTTGAGAAAAACTACCTTTTCTAGGATGACTGTTGGCCATGAAAATGCACTGATTTGACATGATTACTGATTAACACGCCACTGTTTACTCGTGAAAACTATGCAACTCCAAATTTAGTTTTTCTAACTTAAAGATGCTCTGAGGAACTTTTCAGTTTGTGTTAATTCTAGCGCCCCCCTTTGGACAAAAGCGGTAGTGTTTTTACTACGCCAGCTGTTGTTCCTGGGTGAGCGTATACCCCATGACAAATGCATTAAGAAACAATTTATAAAAATACTGATGGTCTCGTTTGCTGTTACATGTCATTTTTGATCATCAGAGGAAAAATGAGACTGTTTCAGAAATATTTAAAAGTTCCTCATAGCACCTTTAATTGAGAGATTGTACAAACAATAACCATGATTCGATCTATTGTCCAGAATTTTTTGGGTAATTCAAAATTTCAGAAACTCATCAAAATCAACCTAAAAACAGTAACAACTCCAGAAAAAAATGCTTTGTTTTTTGGAGATGCAAAGTTTTCACCTGAAAGCAGTGGTACTGAGATGTCTTAAGTTACATGGCATGTGCTGTACTTGTATCTTGTTCTACTTTTGTCTTTCCATTCTGTTTACATATCCAAATAAGAGCAGAAATATAAATAAACCCACACCAGTGATCTACTCCTCCGTCTCTCTTTCTCTGTGTGGGGGTGGGGGGGGGGGTCCTAAAGGGGCTGAAGACATAAACAATATATAGACAGTACACACACACACACACGCCTGTAAACCGAACACTGGCTAAGAATGCCTCACAAATATTTTTCACTTTCTGAAACAGTCTGACCTGTAACAGCAAGAGACCATCGGTGCAAAGAATGCTATTTTATAGAGTTATTATTTATTCCGTTGCTCAGGTACGATTCCCTGCAAACTGGCATATGGCAGGCAGACTGGAAAAGCATGTTTAGAAACGGTACTAAACCAAAGTTTACTTAGCTTCGCCATCATCATATAATAATAAATAATCTGACATACTGTATAGTTAATTCAAATAGTTGGTTAAAGCTGGGGCGGAGGATTTGGGGAGAAAATGGCAGTTGGGATAAAGATTCAAATCCAAATACCTCAACCGCTCCACTTGTTCTCTTTGGTCCCTCCCTGACATGCTCTACACCAACAACATCGTGCCAAAGTGAATGGACAGTCCCAACAGCCAATAAGAACAGAGAATCGGAGCCTCGCTCTGATTGTTCAAAGTGTACAGCTCTGTTAACTTTGACCAATCAGAAATCACATACCCCAGCTTTAAGTTGCTTTATTAACACAAAGCTACATTGAAATTTGTCCTTTTGCATCTCCCCTCTCAAATTCCCACACTCCAGAGGGGGTCAGAGCGCAGGGTCAGCCATAGTACAGCGCCCCTGGCCCAGTTTGGGGTTAATGTCTTGCTCAAGGTCACATTTTGATTTGTTAATTCAAACTGAAGACATCAAGATGACACTGAGGGAAAGAATCCCTGCGTTCTGAATCGCATACTTTCTACTATATAGTATGTAGAAAAAAGATTTAGGATGTCCCGATTCTTGTGGCCAGATTTAGGATGGTTAGAAGTACCCGGATGTCCTACTTCATCCGGCCAAGATTGTTAGTGTTGAAAACTGCATCCTATTTGGGCGATTCTGACCCACAATCCGGTGCGCACGTGAAGTGACGTCACATCGACGAAGCCTCCATATGAAAACAAACGGGGATGAGACGGATATAAAAGCAAGAGGCAAGATCAAGGTGCAATGTTATGATGAATTAAAAGAGTAAAAGTATGTCCTAATAGTATGCCTACTGCATCCTAACTAGATTCTTTTTATCGTCAGATGTAGTATGTAGAATAGAAAAAGAAAGAGTATGAGATTCGGAACGCAGGGACAGTATTGAATTCCACACTCACAACTCTGGTTCCAGCATGATACGCAAACAAAAGCACACTGCCTCCTCCTAACCATCTAACCAAGCAGGAGTGGATGCAGAGTCTGGGCCTGATGGTTATGCAATAACTAACTCACTGATGCACTGATGAGTTGTAATGCTGTTCACTCACTATGGATTACTCTCTCACATTAAATACAGTTTACTTTTGACTGAGATTAATTGATAAACCTTAAGTTTTGAATATCTCAATATTGATTTGATTTGATTTGATTAAATTTATTTCAGACATATCAGTGATACAAAACAAAACGAAAAGCATGGAAATACAATAAACAAAAATTATGTTTTCACAAAAATAAATATATAAAAGAAAACAAAATGATCTGTATTGATGTGATATGCCTGAAAAGGAGCAGGAAGAAGTATACACTTATTTAATCCTCCTACCCCTTTTCCAAAGTAAAAAAAATAAAAAACAAAAAATAAAAATATCAATTTATATGGTTTTGCTGTCCTCTATTACAAAGAAGGAGGGGCTGGAAATTCAACTTTTTTTAGTGCAAGATGTAGCCTACACTGGCATTAATGATTCATTTGAACAAACAACTGAAGTAATTTAAAGGTGCTCCGAAGAACTGTCAGTTTGTGTTCATTATTGCGCCCCCTTTGGACAAAAGCGGTAGTGTTTTTACTACGCCAGCTGTTCCTGGGTGAGCGTATACCCATGACAAAGCAAGGCATTAAGAAAAACTATATAAAAACAGCATTCTTTGCACTGATGGTCTCGTTTGCTGATACATGTAATTTATGATCATCAGAGGAAAAATGAGACTGTCTCAGAAATATTTAAAAGTTCCTCGTAGCACCTTTAAAAGTACGGTGAAAGTCAAGTTACTATAAATATGTCCTATATGTACAGTAATTATATAGACTTATAAAGAGAGAGGCCCTTAACCAAAACAAACACACCGCCTTGTTCATGCACATTACACCTTCAAGGTGACATCATCAAAGCCTTTAATGATTTGTTGAGTCAAGTGATTTTTCCGGTTTGTTGACTGTTGGTGTTCACACCCTGATAAGGCATCACATACTAAGTAGTTACTTGGCAACTACATGCACATACTGCAGCTCTATCATGAGATGAGACACACACACACACACACACACACACACACACACACACACACACACACACACACACACACACACACACACACACACACACACACACACACACACACATTTGATGCATTGCTTGAACTTGCACAATTTAAAATACATATTATTCTTTCTTAAAATGTAGCAGGGGTTCAGAAGGTCTGAAGTAAAGGACAATAAAACATTCAATATCAACCAGGTAAAATTGATTGAGATTAAAATTTACTTTCCAAAAAAACCACCTGGCCAAGAAAGCAGCAGTAAGCACAACATTACACACGATACATACAATTATCATTCACCACATTTAGCATCCAATATTAATACAATACAAGACCATGGACAAGCATGCAAAAGTGAAAACCGAGTAAAGTGTGTGTGTGTGTGTGTGTGTGTGTGTGTGTGTGTGTGTGTGTGTGTGTGTGTGTGTGTGTGAGTGTGAGTGTGTGTGTCTGTCACTCTTTCTCACAGAGAGGGAATGTCCTCTGGCTTTAGGGGGTGGAGCTGAGACAGAGGGCTGGCTTAACTGAGTTCAGCAGTACAGTAAACAGAACACACACACACACACACACACACACACACACACACACACACACACACACACACACACACACACACACACACACACACACACACACACACACACACACACACACACACACACACACACACACACACACACACACACACACGCATTTAGTCATTTAGTGTCACTGGAGCTCGGCCATAGCTTCAGGAAGTGGTTTCGGCCACAGGTGGGTGGAGCAGAGAGAGAGAGAGAGAGGGAGGGAAAGAAAGAAAGAAGAGAGGAGTGACACTGTGCTAGTCAAACACACACACACATGCACACAGGCAGAGAGAGAGAGAGAGAGTAGAGAACTAGACTGGGTGTGTGTGTGTGTGTGTGTGTGTGTGTGTGTGAGAACTAGAACAGCAGGTCAGAATAACCTGTTTAGATTAGTGTTATGGCTCCAACTTGATTAGGAAGAGTTTATTTAAAAGTAACTTTTGAAGAGTTAATTTAAAGCTACAGTTTATGTCAGTACTTTAGCTACAACCTACAAGTTTTAACTACAAGCAGGTAGGAGTTAGCTTAGCTTAACCCTTCTCTACCTGTGGCATTACATGTAAATTAAGCAGACTTTTTAGCTTTTATCCAAAGAGACTTACAACAGGAGGCAGGCAGGTAACATCAAGGATCTTGCCTAAGGATACTCACTGGACTAAACACATTTGTTTACCAATTTTTTGTTAATATATTTTTGTATTGCCCTGACAAGGATGGAACTCTGTTTAAATTATTTATTTTATTTTTATCTCTAATTTTAATTATTTATTTATTTTTTTATCTCTAATTTTAATTTTTTAATATTTTTTTTTAAATATCTATTTTTAGCAATACAGACAAGAGATACATCTAGCACATACATCAACGACCAAACTCTGGTATCAAACTCAGTTATACCTACTACTGAACAATATCCTACTGTTGTGAGGGACCCTGGAGCTTGGAGGTTGAGGGTGTGTTGTGTGTGTGTCTCAGGCCCAAACGGAGGCCCGTTCTGGGGGAAGTGTCTTCCATGTCTGCCTGGAGAGGGTCAGTCAGCTGGAGAGTTGGCTGCATGAAGCCCAAAGGAGCCTGGTAGCTACTGACGGAGCTGCTGCCGATTCAACCACCATGCAAGAGAGCGTGGAGAGGCAGCTACTCACCTGCCAGGTAAGACACACCCATAAAAGGGATCAGGTCACTCCCAGGATTCAATAACAGAGACAAATTAATATTTTTAGATACCTACGTGGGACCATATAGCTGTTGTTTCAACCTCATCAAATGATTACCTATATTGATACCCATTTGTTTACTACCCCACATAGATGTACTTTTGTTTCAGTTCGTTTGTATGATGTACGTTTGTTGTTATTCCAAAATCCTTTACTGTACATCATTTGTTTTTACAGTCACTTTAATCACTCTAGGCCTCTCCCATGATTTAAAATATGCTAGAACGGAACCAAATGAAGCTATGAGTGAATATTTTAAGATGTCTAGGTTACATAAAGCTTTTGTTTCAGTAGCAGAATGCAGCTTTTAACTGTTCGATGTGTAGAATGTATTGACATGTGGAGAGGCAGCCACTCACCTGCCAGGTAAGACACACCCATAATATAGGAACAGGCCACTCACAGCAGGGTTCATGGGAGAAAAAGTCAAAAGGCCTGTGTTTTACTACTTTGCAACAATACGAAAATGCCCTGTCACTAGAAAGGATATTCTGGTTCATTGATTTCTATCCTTAAAGGAATACTTCAGCCATACGGAACCAGCGTTCTATCATTATAAAATCACTATTATAATATAATGAATGAGGTTTTTCTTCCCTCAGTCTTCCCTTAGTCTTACCTTCGCCCAGCTGTTCTGTTAATCCTGACCCTTACTGTGATGTCACAAGAAGGAAACTGTAGGGTTAGACAGTGAGACCATAAAACACTCTTTCTGCCTTTTCTCAGGCTAGGATGATCCAATTTCAATTTCTTTTGCACATTTATACTAAATAGGATCTCCGAGTTCAATACACCTTCATATTCCAGCCGGTGAAGTAGGCCTTTAATTTGAGTTATGAAACCTCAAAATGAAGAAATGACTAGTTGAGAACTTGCGACCCTTCCTCAGAGGTTGCCTACAGTATGTCTGACTCTTGTGTACAGAAGTGTTTGCATAGTTCTGGTCACTTATAGCAAGTGGTTATTACCTGCTGCAGTTACAGTAATTTGTCTGAAATACAACAAAAAACATGCACCTACAGCATTATTTACACACACACACACACACACACACACACACACACACACACACACACACACACACACACACACACACACACACACACACATACCTACACACACCTTAAATACACAGTAACACTGATTTCTTCAAGTTATTACTAAAAAAAATAACTATTGGTTTCAAATCAGCCGAATCACAGTCTGACATCACAATCTACTTCTTTAACACATATGCCTACAACAGTGCCTTAAATAACAGTAACACTGATTTAGCTTCAAGTTATTGACTAAAAAAAAATTAACTATTGGTTTCAAATCAGCCAAATCGCAGTCTGACATCATAAACTAGCTTCTGTTGAACCAATCATAGGCCACAGCTGCAGTCATGTGACTTGACAAATATAGTATTTCAAGATGCACAAAGTTGCTTCTTCAGCAAAGTATAAATTTAGATGTTACACCATTTCAACTCATAGTTAAGAAATACTACTCGCTTTTTTTGGCTGACCAGAGTTCAAATATCTGACTCCCATGTTGGTGTGTTGCCGTGTGATGTAAGATACTGAGACAAAGTTCATCAGATAGGAATTTTAAATCAGTTAAAGTTGAACACACTGTAAAAAGTTATTAAAAACTTTTTTGAGTTTTGAGGCCACAAAAAAACTTTATCCCACATTAAACCCTTATGATTATAATTATTTTTATTGAAACAAACCTTAAATCTTACACACTTCAGGTTTAAGGAAAACCGCCTACATTTGAGCCAACTAATTAAGATGTGTTGAGATCACTTATCATTCATATGGAATGAAAAGGTAACTTTCATATGTCTAAAAACTTCCTAATTTTGAGTTCTAAAAACTACAAACTAAGAATTTCAGACAATAGTTGGGCTAACAGATTATATCTAACATACAGATAACAAACAAAACCAAGAAGATCAACATGTTGATTCTAAAATTAAACTGTGTTAAAACCGTCTGCAAAACTATATAATTAATACGTTTGTACAGTTTGACTTTATGGAATACATAATTGGTGAAACTCAGAACTTTTTTTGTTTTAGCCTCGAAACTTAAAAAAAAAAAATAAGTGCAGAGAGTTGCCCTGAAAATGTAAGTTTACCTAACTTTTCGTTTTCATATTTATACTGCATTACAGCCAGGTAATTATTTATTTATTTATTTATTTATTATTATTCTTTCGGACAATTCCACACAATACACAATTATCTCTTTCACATCATACATCTTAATTAGTGTTTTCCGAAGGGTGACGGAAGAAGCCTAAGGCTTATCGAGTCCCGCCCCCAATTTCATCAGATTCAGAATCAGATACACATTTACTGATCACAAAAAATAAAACAAAAAAAAACAAAAAAAAAACAAAAAAAAAAAAAAATAAAAAAATAAAAATAAAAATAAAAATAAAAAGGAAGAAAACACACAAATATGCATTTTTTTTTTTTTTTGTCTGTTAAGCTGTATATAATGAGTAATACTAATGGATGTCTAGATGTGGGCT